>OY726527.1:56497341-56808329 GCA_963383655.1 Bathymodiolus septemdierum
ATTCCGCAACCGATATCGATCACTCATATCCATATGTTTGGTGTCTGTGTGGGAAGTTAACTTTGTTCTTTTTAATTCAATGTGGAAACATTTGATAAATAGATTAATGTATTCTAAAGACCTCTGATCGATATCGGTCTCTCGGGATGATAACAGTCCTGATATGGAAAAGGGCATGCATTAATCTTTAAAAAAAAAGTTAACAGACAACCGACGACAGACGACGGACGACGCACGTCAAGTGATGGCAAAGGCAACAACCATGTGAGCTAAAATCATGAGCAACATGGATTGTACCAAAATAACCAGGAGTGAACCCAGATACTCGCGAAGGGTAATCAGTTCATATTTCTAATAAGAAATATATCAACACATGTTTTGGCAGCCTACATAGTCAAACTTGCCCATTCAGTCACCTCTTTTAAACAGTCACCTGTATTAAAAGGTCACATTTTGCCTGTCCTGTCATAGAACATTTCATATGACTTGAACCTCTTTTAAGAGGTCGCCTGTCCTATAAGCCCACCTTTTCTTTGTTCCAAAGGTGACCTCTTAATACAGATTTGCCTGTACTTCATATTCCTTATTTTTTCAAGACTGTCAATTGAAAACACAGATATGTTCCCCCTTTAACATCAAAGAAAACAAATCTCATTTCGATTGAAATAGTTTGCATTAGTTGCTATTTATATTTTATTTTTGTTTTATATCATAAATAAATTAGTATCTTGTACAAATGATTCTCTAATTGATCATAGTGACTTGTCATTGTATTCTAATAAAATCAATGTGTTCAGGCATAATGTTTATGTTTTATTGTTCATGAGTGAGTGAGTGATTGTTGTTTAACACCAACTCAGCAATTTTTCAGCGATATCATCGGTTAATTTTCAATGAAATGATGACGAGGTTCACTGTGTACTTGACCAACACGCTTAGTTAGATTCTTAGAGTGCTAGCGCAATGAAGCAACAATCAGCGGATAGACATGTCGCCCCACTCGAACACATTATCCTGATTCGGGAGCCACCCAGGTTATTCTCTTTCTCCTTAGTAGTGCGTGATTAGCGGAGAGGCAACAAATACCAATTTAATAGTCCATGGCTTGACCCGATCGGGCCTCAAACCTATGTTCTACTGCACTCGAGGCGAGCACGCTAACCATTACACCATCGATGCGGTTTTATTGTTTGTGATCGGGAGAGGTAAAACATCATGAAATCTGATACCCCCCCCCCCCCCCCCCCCCCAAAGGGATATATATATATATCGTATTTGTCTCAGATTCTTTAGAAATGCCTGTACCAAGTCAGGGTCACTACGGTTTTCACAGTTTTCCGGTTGTTGACTGATTTTGTCTGTTTATATACTTATGAGTTTTGACTTTCCCTTATTTAACGATCTTGCATATTTCATGCTGTTTGATTCTGTTTCTCATCCCTTTGTACCGTGTCAATGTTTCCTAACTATTATTGTTAACATAACATTACCTCCCTTTGACCAAATTCTAAGAAAAGTAGTTCCGAAAAATGCGAAATGTGGGTCAAATAATTGTCATAGGTATTTATCGCTGTTGTAGTAACATTTAAGGATACGTGCTATATATTTTGCCAAGAAATGCAGATGCATATCGATAAATACACAATTTACTTCAAGAATGGAAAATAATTTTTCGGGAAACTGCTCGTGTAGTTTTGCCTACCCAGGATCCTGTGTAAGATAGAAAATATTGTTCACCTAACGTGACGACTATGTTATCCAAGAGGTGAGAACAACGGATCTTAACAATGATAAAGAAAAATATATGACATGAACAAACATTTTAAAACTCTTCATAGCTTTTGTTATCTTTCTCACATTTTCTATGCACTATTGAAAGTATATCAGAAATAAGATCGACTTAAAATTGTACCAGGAATCTGACCTTGCCTGCTACTGGTTTTATTCGGTGATGTTACCGAATCTGTAAATGCAACACGTGCATTATCGTCTGTTATTAAAACTGTTTTATTATCTTTTCAACGGAAACAGCGATCACCCTTCATATTTAATTTGATCGTGTACCTAATATTTTTCAAGATTCGTAGCGGTTTAGCAAGGTTTATTGGGTACAATTCTTTTCCTTCAACAGAATATAGCTTTGTATTTGTCGAGCCTAGAATGGTAAAACCACTTAAGATGTTGATTTTGACGTCAGGTTGTCCGGAATATTGCTTTGACCCAAATACAGTAACCCCGAAAATGTAACAGTCACAATTAGTGGTAAAATCAAGACAATCGTCTGCTTCATTGTGATTCCATGAATTACTTTTGTTCAAATTCGAATCAAATCTCTATACCTCAAGAAGACGCATGTTTGCTGGAAACGTATAGATAGATTTGTCATGAAAAGACTGGAATATTTCAACCTTTTCCTCCAATGTAAGCACGTTCTTTGTTGAAACTTCGTTAGTAAAATATTTCCGTTCCATGATTGGGAATCTTATAAGGTATATCAAATCTCCCAAGACCTTCCGTAATTGTTCATCATTATCAGTCATGTTTTGTTCTTCACTACGAGTCATGTGTTGTTCTTCATTACCAGTCACGTGTTGTTCATCTTTACCAGTCACGTGTTGTTCTTTGCTACCAGTCACGTGTTGTTCTTTGCTATAAGGGGGAGACCCTATAAATATTCCATGAAAAATTACCGAAGGACGGCAAAGTTCTTTGCCACTCGCGGTTTATGTCGAAGGTATTGCCCGGACCTTTAACTGACTTAAGTGCCTAGGTGGGATGATGCACCTCAAGCCCACAGCAGGGTGTCAAATATCAACTTTGATATTTGGATTGGGGGGACCCTATTGCCACTTGGGGTTTAAATCAAAAGTATTGCTTGGGCCTTTATCTCACTTAAGTGCATTGGTGAATTAAATTAGTTGCTTGACACCTTTAAATACACAATTTAAAAATAAATGGATAAAACAAAATAATACTATTTATTAAATAAATGTTACACGCACATGCAGGTTTTATATTTTGTTTATTTTTAAAATACGCATTGCTATATTTTTCTGATGATCTATATTTACATTTTTTTGTAGATTGATGAGACGTCTTCATGTGAACGGGGAATCTTAGGACTTTATTTTGTTTGACAAAGCGCTGGCAAATCCAAATTATATACCGGTTTACATGAAAGTATATTATTTGTTTACGCTGTGTTTGTTTAAAGTTGGCCGACTGTTTTCTAAGCTCGCCATCCCTAAATATATGTTTGTCTTCGTTATTAAGCTCAATGAAGAGAAGACATATTTTATGTACGGGTGAACGTGGGAAATAGAACATAAAATGTATTGTCTTTTATTCACACGAGTGTCTGTGTGAGACTCTGCGCCTTATTTCTACAGTAGTGTGTTAAATGTCAACTTTGTATTGTGGAGGGGGGTCCAGAAATATTACCTGTATGCACGGATGTCGATTCAATGTGTTGAATGTGCAATTACAGAAATATATTTATTATTGGTCGCTAGAAATCTTTAAAAGTACATTTTGCTCTTATCTATTTTTTTTTGTTTTGAGACATATCGCCTTATTAGTCGCTAGCTTAGTGGTCGCTAGAAATTGGTCGCTAGCTTGAGCCTGGTGCATTAACTTCAACGATAGGGTCAGAAAAGTTCCATATTTAAATTTTTTGAGCATTTATTAGTTTAATCAATAAACAATATGTATTATATAAATGTAGCACAAACAATATACAAGCATAGCATCAGTTTACATGAATGGGATTCGGAAACAAGCAACTTGCTTAATGTTTTGATAAAAGTTACCGTCGTATGTTTATAGTAGGATTTAAAAACGTGCTTTTCTTTATGTCAAGCACGTGTATTTATTTATATATTGTCACATGTGTTGTTTGTATATGGTTAAGAAGGGTTCATTCATTGGCGTTAAATATGATACGATATAAGTGTATAGGTGAAAGTTTGTTCATGTCTAGCCCTTGCTAGAGCGAGAAAGAAAAATAAGTTTAGGTAGTAAATGTATTGCGGGTTTTAAATCATTCGAGGTACGCATTCAGTACAGCAAAGACGTCTTGATTATGTCCGCACCTGGTAGCCCCGGTGATAGAACCGAAATTTCTCAACCCAGAGAAGATAGTTTGCCAAACGCTACAAGAAGAAAAGAAAGTCTCGATTTGGTGGATACTTTTGAATTATTCAAAGTTTATTTCGATAATAAGCTCGGTGATTTAAAATCCGAATTAATTCAGGAGCAGGATTCTCTCACCAAAAAGCTAAGGAGGACGTGTCCCTAAAATTCAAACACGAAGGGAACAAAATTCAACATAAATTTAATGAAGAAATCGTTTCTGAGCTTAATAAACTTTTGAAATTCGCTCCGCTTTCCGAGTCTCGCGTAATTCAACTTGTTTCAAATTTGGTGGGAAAAGTGAAAGGCCGCAATAAACTAATACGCATTGCTGATACTTCTACTGGAGGTTGGACCACTGTTAGAGAATATGAATCGAATGTCATTGCCTCCGACTCCGAGGATGAGAAGAAAATCCGTCAAGCAGACGCTAGAGCAGTCAGGATCATCAAGGATAAGTCGCGTAACAGAGTACATCCATACAAGGCTTCAGCAAAGCCTACCGCAATGGAAACAGCTCCTAATCCTTATTACTCTAATAATTATAAACGTCAAAATAGGCCGCCTTTTCGTGCCGGCAACGGTCACGCCGTCCATGTGGGACATGTGTCATGCCTGCAGACAGACGGGACACTGGAGACGAGAATGCCCACTAATTAACATGCATCAGCAGATCAACAGCGCCAGTTCCATCCAGAAATAGTGGAAAAATCAACGACAAGACTGTTAATGATAAGTATTTACATTGTATATCTGGGTGTGATTGGGGAAATGGTTTAAATTCTGATATAGAAGTATTTTTACAACAATTACATTATTTTGAAATGAAAATTTCAGATGTGGCATCTTGCCATGGTGTTAAAGGAAGATTAGCCAAAAATATTAAATTTTGGGAAAAAATCGGGGCTAATAATTTTGTTTTGGAGACATTGAGAAAAGGTTATGTTATTCCGTTTTTAGAAAACCCAGTTAAAATGTTTAAGAAAAACAATAGATCTGCAATGAAAAATGCCGAATTTGTTGATCAAACTGTTAATGAACTTATTGTTTCTGGTTGTGCAATTGAAGTTCCTTTTCAACCATACATCGTGAATCCTCTCAGTGTAGCCACCCATAAATCGGGTAAGAAAACACTGATCCTTGATAAGAGTATATTAAACTTGTCTATCCAAAAAAAGAAGGTAAAGTTTGAGGATTGGAAAATTTCTGTGCAATATTTTGAAAGAGATACGTTTATGTTTAAGTTTGACCTAAAGTCAGGTTATTTTCACCTGGATATTTGCCTTCAGCAACATACATATTTAGGATTTATGTGGAAAGGAAAATTTTACTGTTTTACAGTTTTGGTCTTTGATATTTCTACGGGCCCATACATTTTTACTAAATGTTTAAGGCCAATGGTTAAATATTGGAGAGAAAATTCCGTTAAAATTGTTTTGTATCTTGATGACGGTTTCGGAATGAATACTGACGAAGAACAATGTATCAAAGATTCAAATTTTGTCAGACAGTTTCTGTTAGATGCAGGATGTTTGTTGAATTATGATAAATCTATTTTTAAACCTGTTAAAAGTATGGAATGGTTAGGAATCATTTGGAATTCGCACAATTTTACTCTCAGTATTCCTGAAAGGCGAGAAAAATATCATGTTGTCTTCTTTAAATTGTGTTTTTGAGACGTTCCCCTGTATCACTGCTAGAACATTAGCGCAAATTACAGGTAAGATCATAAGCATGTCACCGGTTATTGGCAATTTATCAAGACTTATGACTAGGTACTGTTATATGGCCATAGTGAAAAGGTTCAGTTGGGATACTCTGTTAGTTTTTGATGATGTAAAGAAAATAGAATCAGAATTATATTTTTGGCAATCAAATATTAATGCCATTAATTGTAAGAGATTAAGTACTTATGACAAGTCTTCAATTATCATATATTCTGACGCTAGTAATGTAGCAGCGGCAGCATGTACAGTTGAAATAGATAGAAATAATTTCCACAAAATGTGGACAACTGATGAAGCTTTGGAAAGCTCAACATGGCGAGAGTTAAAAGCCATAAAATTAGCACTTTGTTCTTTTCAGCATGTTTTCTCAGGAAAAAGCTTAAATTGGTATATTGATAACCAAAATTGTGTAAAAATTGTTGAGGCAAGCAGTATGAAAGAAAATTTACAAGCTATTGCAATGTCAATTTTTTCTATTTGTTTAATGAATAGTATTTCTATTGAAATTCAATGGATACCATGAGAAGGCAATACACAAGTCGATTATTTAAGCAAGATTATAGATTATGAAAATTGGGGTGTTTCTGAAATGTTTTTTAATTTTATGAATGAATTATGGGGCATATACACAATTGATCGCTTTGCCAATTCTACTAATGGTACTCTTTGTTTTGGAATGTAAATACAGAAGCAGTAGATGCTTTTTCTCAGAATTGGTCTGGAGAAAATAATTGGTTGGTACCACAAATTTACGCAGTAATTAGAACAGTTAAACGTGTAGTAGCATGTAAAGCTAAGGGTACTCTTATTATACCAAAATGGACTTCGGCGCTTATTGGCCTTTGATTTTTTCAAAACACTGGTCGTACCATTCATATGTGAAAGATGTAATAGAGTTTAAAAATACAACGGGTATTTATGTAAAAGGAACAAACTGCAGTTAAATTTTTGGCACTGAGCCTTTTATAACGCCAGTTGTGGCTGTCTTATTAGACGCAAATTGATCTGTGACATGGCCCTAGTAAAATGTTGATTGCATTGTAGCCGGCGCGGTCACGTGGAGACAGGGTCCTAATTTATATTGATAAATTAGCTGGCATGGTCTGAGTACGATGACAAGGTCCTAGCATATGTTTTTATGTTGTAGAGACACGGTCAGTAGATACTAGAAGTCAAGATATTGTTTATCAATAATATATACTATATTTTTATCAGATGTTTATGTTTTATACGTTTTTCAGCAGTTTTTAATGTTGGAATATGGAATTCTGTCGGTGATTCTACAGATGACTGAGAGATTTCTGCCTTGAAAAGAAAATTGCCTGAGTATTGTCTGGCCTCTCGTGGATTAAACACGAAGACGGTGTACCAGAATGCCTTCATTTCTTTCTGTAAGTGGTCAAAATTGCATAAACTTTCTTCTTTACCAGCATTAGACATTACTGTTTCAATTTATTTAATATATAAGGCTGAAACTGCAAAACCAGGCAGTAAAATAGATCAAATAGTTTATGGCATCAGTTGGGCACATAAGCTTGCTGGGTTGAAGAACCCTTGTCAATCTGATTTAGTTAACTTTGTACGTGAGGGAGCTCATAAGAAGATAGGTCACATGATCACTAAAAAAGAACCAATCACACCAGATATTTTGAAAAAGATTATTTGTACATATGGTAATAAACATTGTAATTTGAAAGATATAAGAATAGCTTCTATGTGTTTAATATGTTATTCTGGTTTTTTACGATTTTCAGAATTAGTAAATTTGAGGACATCCGATATCACTTTTTTTCCTACATACATTAATTTGTTTTGGCTAAAAGTAAGACTGATGTTTACATGAAAGGGAAAGATGTACTTATCGCCAAAACAGGGTTACCTACATGTCCTGTTAGCATGTTGAATCGGTACCTCAATTTAGCTAGTATTGAAAACACATCACAAGAATTTATATGCAGTCCTTTATATTTGTCTAAATCTGAAAATGTGCACAAATTACGAAAGTCTTGTCAACTTTCATATACAAGGTCTAGAGAAATTTTATTGTCCGCTCTTGAGGGTATTGGATTAGACAAGAAAAAAATTGGACTGCATAGTCTTAGGTCGGGCGGCGCCACAGCCGCAGCAGCTGCAGGTATAGATGATCGTCTATTCAAAAAACATGGACGTTGGAAGAGCGACAAGGCGAAAGACGGTTATGTTAAGGAATCTATTACGGACAGATTATTTGTTTCAAAATATTTGGGTATTTGAGTGTTTCCTACTAGCATTTTATCATTCAATTTTAATTGCACAACTAATTTTCCCTCTTTCTTTACATCGAGACCTTTGCTGTACGCTGTCTGGCGAGCTGATCCTATAAACAAGTGTTTGAGTTTTATTTTATAAATTATTTATGTTCGTCTGAGCTCACGAAATAGAACATAAATGTTTTTATAAAAGTTACCGTCGTATGTTTATAGTAGGATTTAAAAACGTGCTTTTGTTTATGTCAAGCACGTGTATTTATTTATATATTGTCACATGTGTTGTTTGTATATGGTTAAGAAAGGTTCATTCATTGGTGTTAAATATGATACGATATAGGTGTATAGGTGAAAGTTTATTCATGTCTAGCCCGTGCTAGAGCGAGAAAGAAAAATAAGCTTAGGTGGTAAATGTATTGCGGGTTTTAAGTCATTCGAGGTTTGCATTGAGTACAGCAAAGACGTCTTGATTCCCCCACCCACCTTAAATATATGTACAGTATAATAATAAAATCACACGCAAACACACGTGGTGAGAATTGTATGTACATTTTTTGTTTTAAGTTTTTTGTAATTGACTGTTATTGAAAGCTCATTTATAGCAATGTATGTTAGATAACGTTTACTTACAATTGCTTTTCTTTTGTAGATTGGATTTTTGTATGTACTGTATAACCTATGTTACCTGCAGTGGCCAAGACAGACATTTTGATCTTTATTGTAGTAAAGTAGAGCTTTGCTGTACGCTGTCTGGCGAGCTGATCCTATAAACAAGTGTTTGAGTTTTATTTTATAAATTATTTATGTTCGTCTGAGTTCACGAAATAGAACATAATAATAAATATGTTTCCCGCAATCTAATTATAATTAGATCTTGAATTACTCCTCCTTCTTCTGATATGTCGCGCAATTCAACATCTAATTTTAATTAGATTGTCTCGAAATATACAATAAACCAACATCTAACAATAATTAGCATCAACAGCAAATCTTGGATCATTTATTGGTTGCAAAATTGAATTTTTATATCACAATACTGCTTCATGACCTCAACCCCCATAACAGCCTATTTTAATCTTTGGACAACAAGGCTTTGATAGGATAGGAACCGTCGTGGTCGTGACCTTATGTTAGTTGGATTTACAACTACCTGTGCAATCAGTGCTTATCCCCACTAAAGTTTTGAGTTCGAACCCCGTTCATGTCGATGTGTACTCGATACAACATTATGTAATGAAGCTTGTCAATGACTTGCGAAAAGTTGGTGGGTTTCACCGGGTACTCCGGTTTCCTCCACCAATAGAACCGACCGTCACGATATAATTGAAGTATTGTTGAAAATGGTGTTAAACACCATAAATCTAAACCTAAACCTTTGATGAGATCCTAAAATTTTTGCATACTTGAACCTATGCTATTTTGACATTTTCTCCATTGCATTCTATGTTGGGTTTTTTTTCACCACAAGACCACATGCATGCTGTTTTCATTTGTACCATGTCACAACACTTTATTCGTACCATGTCTCAATATTTCATTTGTACCATATCACAATATTTCATTTGTACCATGTCACAATATTTCATTTGTACCATGTCACAACACTTTATTTGTACCATGTCACAATACTTCATCTTTACCATGTCACAACAATTCATTTATACCATGTCACATTTCATCTGTACCATGTCAAAATACTTCACTTGTACCATGTCACAACATTTCATATGTACCATGTCACAACACTTCATTTGTACCATGTCAAAATACTTCATTTGTACCATGTCACAACACTTCATTTATACCATGTCACAACATTTCAGTTGTACCATGTCACAACATTTCATGTGTACCATGTCACAACATTTAATTTGTACCATGTCACTACACAATATTTGTACCATGTCACATTTCATTTGTTCCATTTCTCCGGTCCTCCTTGTTTCCTCCACCAATAAAACTAACGCCACGATATAACTGAAATATTGTTAAAAGTGGCTTTAAACACCATCAGACAAACATTTGTACCAGACTAAATATATGTCATAAGGATGCTTCATTCTAAACACAATAAGCATAAAGCTGTTTTTTATTTTATTTCATTTAATCCCAGAAATCCTATCAATGATAACTAGAGAATCACCTAATACATGAACGTGTGACAAATCTCTCCCGAATTTACACCAAATAATAGGTTTGAGAGTCTGTCAGGATATTTACCAAAGTTGAAATTCAAATATTTTAGAATCCAATTGTTCCATGGATCAGCTACTTTTCTTTTGGTTAATGAAATATATCGTTGCTGAGCATTATTCCACAAAATAATAGGTCTGAGAGTTTTCCAGGATATTACCAAAGTTGGAATTCAAATAGTTTTACACTTCATGTCTTGAAGCATATACCCTTCAAATAAAATGAGGATAGTACAGACCACACAATTTTGGCGTTGACCATGAACATACAAAGTTTAGAAACTTATTTCACCTTGATTTCTAAGATCAAGGTCACTGTGACCTCATCATAATATGCAACAGTATGCTATGTTTCAATACATATACATACAAGATATGAAGATACTGGATTAGAAGATAAAAAGTTTGGCATAGGATAAAAGTTGTATGATAAAAAAATTATTTGACCTTGTGGTCAAAGGTCAAGGTCACGAGGACATCATGTCAGTAATAAAGTTGGTAGATACTCTCCAAATTTGTATTCCATGTAATGTTTGTTGAGGTCAATATAAGGATCTATCGTTATATTAATCGATATGAAAGTCAGTAATTGTTTTATTATATGAAACTGCTATTAATGTCCTCTGTGTCATGTTTTATAAATTGGCATTACACACTACATGTGTTTTTTTGCAAATTTCAATAGTAGCAAGAAATATTTATGCATACTGTAAAGAATAATTTTGATCGTTCCAGAGGAACGTTATGCTAACCTCAAGTGACGCTAAAATTAAAAGTAGGATGGTTTCCGATTTTAACATCACGTGACGTTAATATAACGTTCTAAATGTTCCTCTGGAACGATCAAGATTAATCTTTGTGGAAATTGAAGGCATGGACAGTATTCATAAAGTTCTATCAAGAAAACCATTCATGCTTTTAGCCAATCAGATAAAAAAATATTGATAGTCATATAATAATACATATTATCTCATCCACTGCCATTCCTTGCTGTGTCCAGTTTTAATCTCCAGAGCAACGCAACATGTTCCCCATGTATTTTTGTTCATGTCAAAACTATTGTTCTTTTTGTTCCAGAAATAAAAAGTTGTTAGGAAATTTTCAAAATATAATAGGTCTGAGAATCAATCTAAATAAATCTTGATCCCCCTTTTTCTTTGTCATTGTGTGGGAGATCTAACATCACATTAGAGTTCATGTCATTTCTTAATTAAATTGGTTTGAGAGTCTTCCAGGATATCTACAAAATTTGAATTAAAAAGTATTGAAATCCAATTTTGCTATGTCACAACTATTGGTTCTACTAGTTTCAGAAATATATGGTTTCAAGGTATGGAGAAGAATATGAACCGGAAAGCCTGAAAGGGATAAAAAAAAACAGTTTGAAGAAAAAAAGAAAGTTGTTTAGAATAATTGTTGATCAGTTATTTTGCTGTTTTTAATTCATTTTTAGAGTTTATGAGATCTGTATTGATACAGAACATTTTCCTAACGAAATACTGTTGTGCAGTTGTTCTATTTAGACTGTATTAAAAATTTAACACACAATTGTTGTTATAGTATTGACCATTTTCAGCTGTATAATAAATAGGTCATTATACAGTGTTATGTACAATATGGAAAGATATTGTACTCGTCCGTATTGTATTGAAAACCCGTATTGGACTCGCCTATGGCGTCTCGTCCAATACGGGTTTTCAATACAATACAGAATCGTACAATATATTTCCATATTGTACATAACACTGTATAATAACCCGATGATACTAAACAGAGTCGACTAGAGTCGATTAGGGTCGACTAGAGTCGATTAGAGTCGACTAGAGTCTACTCCTGAAATAACGCAAAATAAACATGTAAAAGTATTGCATTACTTAGTAGATGATATTAAATGACTTAAATTATATTTATAAGTTAATTGTATTGATGTTTTAGTTCCCACGGAGTGAAAATATACAAGAAAGATCGGCGCGATTTACTTCCGGTTTACCAAAATAGAGACAAGTAACTTTTATAATCAGTACTTTTAAGAACTCCATGCAAAAATGTTTTTTGTTATGAATAAAGGTTTATATTACACAATACAGTGATTTTCAGCTTTTTCTGGTCTGAAATTTTAGCTATTTATTTGTCTTTTCTTCAATTGAGCTGTACGGCTGTGTGTTAGAGACAACTATGGATGGGCTATTGTTGAGAAGTCTACAAATCATTGTGTGGTAAGATGGGTGTTAAATAGTTTTGATTTTTATTTTTTATCATATAAAATAATAGATATGTACATACAGAGACTTAATTTTTCATATTTCGCATGTATTTATTTATTATTTCGTTTGGTAACAAAATCATCGGTAAATCCAATATGGCGACACTTTTGTCTATAAAAACCTGTGCCATTCCGGGACGGATAGGAAATAGCTGAGGATAGGGTGAAGACAATGTGTATTTAATTGTTGTTTTTTGTTTTTTTTCATAAATATCCTAATAATTTACAATATTGAACAGAAACTTTTATTTTTATTTATCTTCATACAAGGATTTATCAAACCAGGAGTTTCTCTTCCTGAAGAAGACATCATTGTCTTACATTTGTTTTCGTTGTCTTTACGGGCATGAATTAATTTACAGCTTTGACAATGCCTTACAGCGCTTGTCAGCAAGCTAGTCAAGACTTGTTTGACGATTCTGTGCGTCTCGAACGTATCTTTCTAAGATATGAGCCGAAAGTTGTGTCATTTGATTCATGTACCAATACCGGTTTGGTACAGGACCAGATAGCCACACAGTTGCTTGGTCAACAGTGGTCTGAGTCTACTCCTATGGTAGTCAGGAGAGATGGTAATTGTCTTTTTTCAATGCCTTCTCCTTGGTATTATTTGGCCATGAGAATGCTTCATCTGAGATCAGATTGAAGACATTCTTTAAATTATTTGACAATGCAGCGTTCTATGAGCGTATACATGTCAAATCTTTCATACCGGACGTTAGTCCACCTCTTGCAAGTGCCATTCGACGATGTGCACAGATTGGTAGCTATTCATGCACATGGACCATGCATGCTGCCAGTACTGTTATTGGCAAGCCTATCAAGTCTGTGTATCCTGTTGGCAATGGCCCTGCTGATATGAACATCAAGATCTTGAACACCACATTCAAGCCATGTGGGTCAAGATCCAGATATGATATCACTATTATGTGGTCCGGTGGTAACACCATAGACTCATTCTGGAAACCATGTCATTTTGTTCCCCTTCTACCCCATACGGTGGAATGTTCGACCATCAATATTGATGACTACGAACAATTCCCACCCTTAGGCAAGGCGGAATTTACTTCCACACCTGCCAAGTTATTTAGTGTACATTCAGTTGACCCAGACACTACAATCAACTACTCTGATATCAGTGACCCCGTACTGAAGTGTACAATTGCTTCTTTTGTTCAGTCTTGCCAAACTGAATCAAACTCTATAGTCTGAACATGTGATGGAATCTATTATTGATTCTGAGTCCACATATCATGTTTCAGAAGAAACCCCTATTGACTCATTTGTTCAGTTACCTGAAACTGAATCAGACTGCCATCAGTCTGATCATGTGATGGAATTTCATCTTAATTTAATTCCGACTCCAAATCACATGTATCAAGTGATGTCGATGGCTCTTTTCAAGAGCAAAACGTGAGTGACATTTATATTACCAATTTGTCGATGGAAGTGGTGCATCCTTTTAAGAACCCATATGTAAATAGAAATGATCGCTGACTACCTAAGAGGTCCCGGGCCTCGTGCAGGACATCTTGGTAGGTTAAAAAGTTCCCATGTATTAAACTTAATTTCTTCGATAAAGCTAAAGAATAAAACCTTTATTTTTTTTTCCATTAAGGGAAAGTGAGGGCCTACCCCCCACATTGCTCATGGCCTTGGGTCAAATCAAAAGTTCATGAAAAAAATGTATGAAACACGATTAATAGGATAACAAAATTGTGCATGTGTAAAACTTGTCAGCGTTTCATAATTGGCTTTAAAAAAAATCCTATACATTGATTTTGCATCTTATGTATGTATCATCATCTCATATTAGTGAACCTCAGATACGTCAAGCATGTTCATGTCCTAGACCGATATTGATTTTAAATTTAGAAGCGCTTTTATTTTGCTTTGACAAACATGAATCTGACCTAAATTTCAACATGTATGTGCTTTAAAAATATGATTTAATACTCAAATACCACTTACGAGTTATTGACAAACATGATATTTCATATCTCAGTCGAAAAGGACTATAAAAGTTACTTGTCTTTTTCTTTGGTAAACCGGAAGTAAATCGCGCCGATCTTTCTTATATATTTTCACTCCGTGAGAACTAAAACATCAATACAATTAACTTATAAATATCATTTAAGTAATTTAATATCATCTACGAAGTAATGCAATACTTTTACATGCTTATTTTGCGTTATTTCAGTAGTAGACTTTAGTCGACTGTAATCGACCCTAGACGACTCTGTTTAGGGAATGACCATTTAACTTTAAGGGGGGTATGTTTTTTGTCGTTTTTTTTGCTGAAAAAAATATTCTGATTTTGGTGGAGGAAAAAAAAAATAAACTGATTCAGAGTTTTTGTCATATAACCTAATGTTAAATTCTGGACAAAAAAAGATATTCTAACTCTTGTGTTGTCCAAAAAAATTTTTTTTTGTTTTACAATTATTCTTATGTGGTATACTCGGAATATATTTTTTGTTCATCAACTGAACATTGCTCATGAGCGATAATCTCCCCGAAAGAGTTCAAATCTTGTGTCACGCGCATATCATCTGCATTACTGTTCTGGAAAACAGAATTATCTCCTGTCAAATATTTTGCGATTTGCTCTTAAAATCTGCTTTTGAGCGGATTTCTAATGTTATGCAGTTGATTTTAGTTAAAATTAAGTGACATATTAAGTGAAAATATTTAATCCAAAAATTCCACGATATTTGCCCAACATATTACTTTGTCGTTCGACGCTCAGCCTTTAAGTAGTAAGCACCCCTCATCCCAACCCTCGCCCTCATAAAATGAATGTTGTGTATTGCTTATGTTTTTGTTAATGTTTTGATATTGAGACACAGCTATGTTTTCAATTATTATCATGTATTAATAGTATATTAATTATGATATGTTAATTTTGATGCATGTTTTGTATCGTTGTAGATTTATCGTATTGTTGTCTGCAGCGACCAGTTAGGATGTGCATGTTGGACAATCTATTTAATTTATATTTAATAAACAAACAAGCTTAGCTGCACTCCTTTGATGAGCTGATCCCATAATGATGTCATAAGCTCACATGGTCCTTGTCCAGGAGCGCTAAAAACAGTCAGATTGAAACTATTACTGATAGTTGCAATCCTCTTGAATTTCTGATAGCTTTGTAAACACAAACTTATGAAAGGATTGGTTTGGTTTGGTTTGGTTTATGATGATTAACGCCACTTTCAGCAATATTTCAGTTATATCATGACTATCAGTTTTTTTTCAGAAGGAAACCGAAGTACATGGAGAAAACCACCGACCTGTTCCAAGTCACTGCCAAACTTTTCACATAATGTTGTATCGAGTACACCTTGCCTGAGAAGGGTTCGAACTCACAATTTTAGTGGTGATATGCACTGATTGTACAGGTAGTTATAGATCTACTAACATACGATCACAACCAGAACGGTCCCCTACATATGAAAGGAAAATACAAACTTACGATAGGAAAACACAAACTTACAACAGGGAAATACAAACTTACGAGCAGGTAAGCAACAAGCTTGGAAAATAAATATTTTATATTTTATTGAAAGCAAAAGACCAGCCAAGAACAAACAAAAAATGAAAATGATTACATTCATCACAGCAAATCAACTTAATAATAAAAACAAGTTCTGCTTTAATTAGTACATGTACACTCAATATTAAAAATATGAAATTCATTTTTGCTATGGATTTCAAAGAAGGACAAGAAAAAATCATAAACATTTCATGACATAATAAACCAAAATGTTTACGTGGTTGTCTGCCCTTGGAATAGTAGATTGAGTTGATTTCGAGCTCCGAAATTTTTTACCAAAAATAGCTAATATTGCCTTTCGATGCCGAAAATTTCCAATATATAATATAATTATTGATGGAATATTGCAACAAACCAACCAATATGTGGGAAAACTTCTCCTGATAGTTTATTTTAGTGTTTTTTGTGACAATTAACTGTATACAAGTAAACACAGCTCACGTCCTATTCACAACATTCAAGGCAGAATGGAGAAAATAAACAGAAGCTTATCGGTACCTTTTAATGGTAAATTGTTTACGGGAATTAAACATGAGGATATTTTATCCGAATTGGAAAAAGAAATAAATTTAGAAGATATCAAGTCAATCCAGATGACAGAGAAATCCTGTATTGTAACGCTGAAAAGTAAACAGGCAAAATACAAGATCCTCAACTCGGAAATTTCATTGAAAAACAGGTCAGTTAACTTTTTTGAAATTGATAAAAATGTAACTAACGTGACAATTAAAGATGTGCCATGCGAAGTGAGTGATCAATTCATAGCCACACACATGTCGAAATACGGGCAAGTGATAAATGGTTCAATAAAAAGGGGTGTCATTAAAGGCACACACATTGAAAATGGGACCAGATATGTTCAGATATTAAATTGTGCACCAATTCTTCCAGTTAGAACCAATTTTGGGCGATTCGAAATCCGACGGTATGCAGATAACAACAGGACGGAATGTTCATACTGCCAACAGACAAACCATCCCTACTACAGATGTCCTACTAAACCGACATCGATAACAACTTGTTATAACTGCAATAAACAAGGACACATAGCCAAATACTGTAAATATGATATATTGTGCAAGCATTGTGGTGAGTGTGGCCATATACAACGTGACTGCCCTGCTCATAAAGAAGAAACAGCTAGGAAGGAATATGGTGATTATTTTCATGAAATCATAGAGGGTAGAAATACTCGAGACAACTCAAGCTTGGATGACGAAACAGAACATAAAGACACATCAGGACAGGCTGACAGTAATCCTACTACAGACGACAACAATTCAGTAAATGTTTTACTAGGGGCTTCTAACTGTAAAAGACTTGGGAAAGTTTCCCAAAATTGCATAAATGCCTCAATTTCAGGTGCAACATTAGAAAATATAGATGAGACAATAAAACTAGCCAAATCTAAAGTGTTTGATAAAACTGTAGATAAAGTAGTAATATCCTTAGGTACAAACGACATTACAAAGTCTAAAGGTGATCATGACCAGGTTAATATTAATCTTACACATGCAATACACCAAGTAAAATGTAATTTCCCGAATTCTGTAGTTGGTATATGTACTATTCTCCCTAGAAAAGGGAAAGGTCCAAACATAACAAAATGTAATGACAGTTTTAAATGTCAACATATTTTTGAAAAAGGTGTGTATTAGAGAACAAATTGAATGTGTAGATGCTTATGAATTGTTCACGAAACAAGGAAATGTGTTAGTCATTATTTGATAATACTGACTCCTCAGGTGTCCATATTAGCGTTGAAGGTTGTACGAAAATTAGAGACGAAATTGTAACCTTTTTCGATTTAGATAAAGTAATAAGTGTAGAGTTGAAAACCCCACGTAAACGCACAAACAGTGCGCTTTCGTCGACACCAAATTATGTAGAGAGACAAAACAAACAAACCCGAATTGTATCGCCACCAGTGTAGTAATTTAATATTTGTACTGCTTTATTATGATAGTATTCATGTTTTTATTTTGTATAAATTATTACATTTGTGTGTATACAAATATTACAAGAGACTGTATTGTTTTGCAACAATTGATTTTATGATTTATTGTCAAGAATACGGTATTGTTACCGGTTGTAAACAAATAGTAGAAGTTGTAAGATTGAGCAATCAAGCGATAATAAAACAAATTAAAATTTCTCGTTATCGCATGAGACCTTTAAACACAAAATTATACATATTCTCCCACTATATGATTTATTGTAAGATACATGTTATTGTTGTTTGTTCCATACAAATGAAAATTGGCAAAATCGTGGAATTAAGCGATATATATCTATATATATGTTATTTTTTTCTATCGCATGAGGCTTTAGATCATAATATTACACTTTATTTATTTATGTCATGTCAATTTCTATTCCAACTATAAATACAAATGGGCTGAGAGATGATAAAAAACCTAGAACTTTTTTTGATTGGTTGATTAGTAAAAAAATCAATGTAATATGTGTTCAAGAGACGCACTGTACATTTTCTGAAATAGAATCATGGCAAAACTTGTGGAAAAGTTCTGGTGGATGCGAAAGTAGTTGGAATTGTGGAGTAAGGGCATCGCGAGGGGTGGGGGTTTTATTATATGATATTGATGCTACTGTTAAAGAAATTAGTTCCGATGATTTTGGGCGTATATTGTCATGTGAACTAAAATACGAAAATAAAACTTATATAATAACAAACGTGTATTGTCCAAATGATAGTGGGGTTAGAAAAACTTTTATTAGAGATATTGATCCATATGTGACAGATGAGAGTCTTACTGAAAAAATGCATATATTCACTGGCGATTTTAATTGTGTTTTAGATAAGGAAATAGATCGTTATCCTTCTCGTAATTATGATGATATGGGGGAAAAGAACTTAAGACTATTATGACGAAAAATAATCTAATCGATATTTGGAGAGAAAAAAATCCGTCAGTGAAAAAATACACGTTTAGAAGAGGTAATTCTAAATCATGTATAGACTTAATATTGATCAGTGAAGAACTTTCCTGTCATATCATTAACATTAAAATAATTCATTGTCCGTTCAGTGATTATGATATTAAAATTATGAAATTAAACGTATGCGATATCACTAGAGGGTCTGGTACCTGGATAATGAATTTGCATACAATTAGATCTGATTATTTTCGACAAGTGTTTACAAATTGGTGGGTATATTGGAAATTAGAAAAGAAATCTTTTTCAAATGTGAGGGAATGGTGGGACATTGCCAAAATTAAGATTAAATCGATAACTATAGAAGAGTCTAAAAAGGTAAACACTACTGACGACAAGATAAAGGCTCTAGAAAATAAATTAGAGACACTAAAGGATATATCTGAACCCTCCAGGCAACAATTAGAAGAGTTAGCCGACTTAGAAAACCAAATACACTCACATTATGAAAATAAAACTGACGCCGCAAGGTTAAGAGCTAAAGTTGACTGGTACCAGAAGGGGGAACAATCAACTAAATATTTTTTTAATCTAGAGAGAACAAATGGGCAAAATAAATTATGGCAAAAAATCAGGGGTCTAGATGGTAATTTAAAATATGATATCGACGAGATACTAGATGAACAGATAATTTTTTACGCAAATCTATTTTCAACAGAAGGGTGGGATAAAAATGTAGCAGAGGAACTGGTTACTCATATGGATAGAAAATTAACAAGCGACGAAAGTGAAGATTTAGACTTGACAATTAATGAAATTAAAGAAAATAATTTTTTCGATGAAACAATACAAATCACCTGGATTAGATGGGATTATAAATGAATTTTATCAGATATATTGGGATACAATAAAGGAAGATTTATATGAAGTATTACTAGAAATTTTTGATAAATTTGAAATATGTGATTCCCAGTGTCGAGGAATGTTGACACTACTCCATAAAGGGGGGATAGAGATAACATACGTAACTGGCGTTCACTAACATTATTAAATAGTGATTATAAAATCAAAACTTTTAGCAAATCGCATGAAGCCAGTATTAAGCAAAATTATTCATACGAATCAAAAAGGATTCGTAGCAGGGAGAAATATAAGCGAAAATAATCGTTTGATTGATGATATTATAGAATTTGTAGATAATGAAGATGAGGAAGGTGTAATTATTTTTGTTGATCAGCAAAAAGCATTTGATAGAATGGAATGGGGGTGGTTAAATTATGTTATGGAATGTTTTAATTTTGGACTGAAAGTTCGTGAATTGGTTTATATGTTATTTAAAAAGGGAAAAACCTGTATAAAAACAAATGGTTTCATATCAAACTTTTTCGCAATATCGCGTTCAGCCAGACAAGGATGTCCTGCTGCACCGATTTTGTACATTATTCAGGCAGAGCCGATGGCTTGTGCTATCCGAAACACTCCGGAAATACATGGTATCAAACTACCCGACTGTGAGGGGCAGCCCGTAAAGGAAGCAAAAATATGCATGTTTGCAGACGACACGCAACTCTTAAATAAAAACGAAGAATTTGTTGAACAATCTTTTTTAATTCTTTGGAAATTTGAAAAGGCATCCGGCTCTAAGATAAATTATGAAAAAACAAAAGGATTATTTATTGGTAGATTAAGAGGGAAACGACCCAGATTAACTAACATATCATGGATTTCAGATAATATAAAAACTTTAGGTGTTTTTCACGGGTACAATATAGACACTGATGACATTTGGAAAAAAATTATAAATAAAATGAAAAGCTGCACTCAGGTTTGGAAAACCAGAAATTTAACCTTTAAGGGAAAAACTTTAATCGTTAGCAAATTTCTGTTAGCTCAAATGGGATTTGAAACTGAAATGAGGGGGATACCAGAGAAATATAAAAAAGAGGTGAATGATTTGATTTGGAAATTTCTTTGGGACAATAAACCAAACCAAATAGAAAGAAACGTATGTTGCTTAAATATTAATGAAGGGGGGATGGGAATGATTAACATAGACAATTTTGTCAAAAGTAAACAGATAAAATTTATATACAAAATAATCAACAGTGAGATGGACTCATGGAATGCGATAGGTAAACACTGGTTACAGAAATACGATAAAAAAATTTGGAGTTGATTTTTTTCTTTGTAAATGCTCCGATATTAAAGGTTTAGATATTGCATCCATTCCAAAATACTATCAAGACGCTATACAAGCATGGAACAATTTTTTGGGGTCATGTTCTACGCAGTCTAAAAATGACATTTCAGATAAAAACATATTTGGTAACTCTGAGATCAAATTTAATAGAAATCCACTTTTTTTTCAATCGTTTTTGAGAAATAATATATTTAAAATAAACGATATATGGGATAAAAACAATAATACCTTTGTTGATAATCAGACTATATTTAATAGACTGGATAATAAAAGGAACTGGATATCAGAATGGGCAAAAATAAAAAAAATCAATACCAGAAAATTTTGTTAAGAAATTAAAATCCGATGATAACGAAAAGATAAAAAAATCTTTAGGCTTAAAAATAGATAGTAATTTGAACATTAGAAATCATAATAATAAAATCATTGTTCCAAAAGAGCTGAAACTGAAGAATATCCAGGAAGAAATACGTAAACCAACTACGCCAAAATGTCAATTCAAATGGGATACAATTTATGAAAAGAAATTTAACTGGATATCAATTTGGTATATACTGAACAAGATTAAATGTAAACAAAGCATTATCCAGATCCAATGGAAATGTTTGCATAACATTGTCTATTCAGAATATAGATTACAAAAAATGGAAAAATCAAATGGTCTACGTCATTTTTTTTTAAATGAAATAGAGTCCCTTATCCATTTGTTTTACAGGTGTCATAAAATTAAACATGTCTTAGATGAATTAAAACACATTTTTAATAGCATTTTTGAAAAAAATATAGTACTTGTTGAGGAAAACTTAATCATTGGGGTGTATGAGGGAGAAATAACTGAAAACCTACTTTTAATGAATTTAGTAATTTGTATATTAAAATGGGTAATTTGGAAAACAAGAAATTATATAAAATATAATAAAAGTACTTACAGGGAAGCAATAGTTATCACAAATCTCAAAAATGAACTCAGAAGTAATATACAAATGATGATTAAGAACCCAGAAGTTCGAAACTTATATAATATTAGGAAATTACAGCTATTATTGGATACATTATGAATTTAGTTGTATTAATAATTCCTTTCATTGTTTACTGTGTAAAAATGTATGTTTATAAATTGAATACGAGAGATAAAATATGATTTATTTGCTTATGGTATTGTATTCTTACCATACCTGTTAACCTCTGGGAACTGCTAGGGGGGAGATCCCCCCCCTACCAACTCTTCTAAGGGGGAGATTTTGTGCGTCGCCTTTAAACGCACAAAATTGTACCTTGTAGTTGCATAAATGTGATAGAGTTGCTATGCTACAACTGGAGATTTGTAAATTTTTGGTTGGAGATTTGGTCTCATAACTGGAGATTTTTTATCGACATATTTGATGCATGTTTTTATTGTTAATTGATGTTTTCTTTTTGCTTGTTTCAGTATTGAACCAACTGCATCCCATTTCAATATATATTGTTTACATTTCTGTCTTATTAGTAGTGTTTCATATGATGAATGAAGGATAAAAACTGTATTTATAATTTATTCATAATCATAAGGTTATAACAAAGCAATAACAATGAAGACAGAATGCTCTGAACAATAAAGTCATAGAGCACTAAAATTAAAAAGTCACTTTGCTGCTGGTGCGTTGGGTGATATCATACGTTTTGGCATTTTTGTGGTTTATCAATATTAATTCCATCCTGGAACTTAGTCCTTAAATAATAATTTGATCGGCTTTGGTCCCAAACAAGCCATAGCAACTCAATCCGAGATGAATTCATTGCACGTTTGATCGAAATAAGAAGTTTTCCTCGGCATCAAAGGTTGTCCGACTCCTGTTTGCACAACGGTTTATAACTATTTTTAATTGCCGCTATCACACTTCTAATCATGTGCCACAAACCCACTTCCTTATCCCCAATTAATTGTCAATCAGTGGATAATTGTTGTATAATCATCAACACCTTAATTAATCTCCATGACCCAATTTACCTGTAAAGGTGTCAAACAGATCAATAACCAGATATCATTTAAACACCTTTACCATTCGTATCTCTCGGCGTTTTTCATCAGCGCGGGAGTTCCAAATGGGGAATTTCCAGAAATATTGATCGCAATATGTAGGTCAAGATTTTATTGTACTTTTTTTTTTGTTGGGGGGAGACCGTGCGGGAGGAAAAGGTGTGTGCGGGAGATTAATGTCTCCCGGGCATGAGACCCAGTCCATGCGGGAGATAAGGCTCTTACGCGGGAGACTCCCGCGAAAAGGGGGAGGGTTAACAGGTATGTCTTACCACAACTGTACCAGTATCCAAGTGTCCGAATACCCGGCGTGTTCTAGTGTATATGGAAAGTTATATAAAAGGTAAATACACCTTATATGACTTGATACACAATCATAACAACATATGATAAGGTAAATAAAAATGAAACAAAAAGAAAAAAATGTAAAACAATTTGAAACAATGTATAAAACACAGGACTAATATTATCATTAAAATACAAGAGCCAGACCATAAAAAGGATTTCAATATAAAAATCTTTACCACAAATGCTCATCATCATAAACTGTTTTAAATTCTCAGCTTAATATTTTAATACTAAGTTTTTAAAGCTTGTTTAATGGTATATTTGAGCAAACAATAAAATATACATGATATCAATAATAATGATTACAATCCTTTTTTTTTTAAGTAAAATAATAAGAAAACGAGTTCATGTTTAACATTAAGGAAATACACAAGTAAATCTCTAACTTGAATGATGATTTATAGTGCAAACAATTCCTAACTTTATAGAATAACAGATAGTGAATCCTGAACTTCATAAAATAATAATGATAAAAATTTATTGAAAAAAAAAAAAGGAAATTTCAAACTTTTTTTTTAGAAATAACAATATTTCTGCCAAATAAATACTGATATGTTATTTGTGCTCTTTTGGGACCAAAAATGCAAATAAATATATTTTGAAATCACATAAAAATATTGGTTACTGTAACGCAGAGCGCTACAAATGTCCCCCAAACGAACAATACTAGTACTAGTGGTATGAATGAAGAATAGTGTGAGAACATAGCAAGAAATAATTAGAGCCTAGTTTTGACTCTATCATGTCTATAGTAGGGCTTCTTTGTTATGCTACCCTACAATGTGCTACAATAAACTAGTAAGCAAAGCAAGAAAAAAATGGCTTCAATTGTCTGCCATCATCTACAACACCAGTAATGGAGATGTTAGAAGACTATATTATTAGCATGAAATCAAATGCAAAAGATGTTTGTCATACACTATTATATTAATAAGCAAATATTAGATAGCTATTTGCATACTAAGTCTGAAAAGATATGGTTGTTATTCACCTTTGTGTTAAATTGAGTGTTTTTGCGGTTTCCATGGCAACGGCAGGCATTTTGAAATTTCCAAGCCTCAAATCCATTTATACAACATTTTTATTAAGTTTCATCCAATTACGAGCATTTTAAATTATTCACGTTTTTTGTGGCAACGGCAGCCGTTCTGAAATTGCTAAGCCTCAAAATTATGTGTACACATGTCAGACAAAACTTCTGAAAAGTTTCATCCAATTCCGAGCACCATAGCAAACCAACGACGAATATCAATTCACAACATCATAATCTACTTGGAAACCAAATTTCGTCCAAATCGCAAGATTTGTGTATTTGGTGGCCATTTTGTACCTTAACTACATCACAGGAAATGAGACAATATTATTATTTTGCTATGATGATGACAATAGAATAAATGTAAAAAAAAATCCAGAAATGATGAATAAATCTGATAATAAAAAAATATTATAAAACTGATGTTTTTGTGCCTAATATGTGCAATACTGAAATGGCTGGGTTTATTGGTGTTTATTATCATTACATTTAGCAAGTTGTCAGATATTTTGCTGTAGCAGTCCCCCTCCTATAAGGCCAGATTTCAGATGCACCAAGATAGTAAGATACTATTAAACTGTCCCCCTCAAGAGAGACCGCTCCTCTTATAATGACACTTCATCATTGCTGAACGTGTGACCTTATAAAAGAGGGTAGACTACTGTATTCCCTTGGCCTTGGTAGGTGTCTGGAACCAATGACCAGCTTTTTGTAAAAAATCAATGATTGTATCCTCTGTGTCACGACAGCCACTTTGGAGAGCTACATGTAACTTATATCACATCAAAGCTTAATCTTTTGTACATGAATACATGTGATAATAAGAATAACAACTATGTGTGTTAGCAAAAACAATATGATGAAATAATAAAAGCCCAAATGAAAAATTGAATTCATTAAAAGTATTATTGTATAATCACTCTTGCATTCCGTGTAGCGAAAATATATCATGACTAAATAAAAAATAAATCATAATCGAACTATGCAGTAATTAACGAATGTGCTTGTGTTCAATTACGAGTGATTTATTTTTGATATTTGGAATGAAAGACTAGTTATATTATTTGTTACATAGATTTTATTTTTTGTGTGGTAATAATACGTTTAAAAACAAATTTGTTTTCATTGTCAGAACACTGTTCTTTTTTGGTATAAAGAAACTGCAACAATAAATTTAAAAATCTATAAAAAAAAACAGCAGTCAACAAATTAGTTAAAGGGAGATAATAAAACTTTTGCAAGATGATTGTATTATCTCCCTTTACCTAGCAATTAATATTCAAAAATATAAATAAGATGGCAATGTGAAAAATTCATTCACTCACTATAACAGGATATGCAACAATTTTGGGAGCCACTAAGCTTAATTGACAAGTGTGAAATCAAGAGAAAAATTGTACATGAAAATAGTCCATCAAACAGAGAACACTAGAATACAGCATGGTTCTGTAGATTAAACATAGCCAGAAATCATGGGTGATTTTGCTCATGAATATTCATAAACCAAATCGCGTCATTGATGACGTCAGCAAATAAGTTGAACCATATTTGGAAGAGGCTGATGAAAACTCGTATCTATTTTTTTTAAATGATATTTCATCACAGTTTTGATCACATAAATAACTTCATAATTATTTGTGATCATATCAAAATTAATTGTCATCATATGTTTATTAGGAATCCGATGATGTGTGTAAAAGATCGAAAATATATTTAATGCACTGACTGCCCCCCCCCCCCCCCTTTTCCACGAAGAAAAAATATATCAATAAAAAATATAATGTGCATTTTTTTTTTCAATTTCTGCCCCACATAAGTAATAGTATGTCATTGAAATCGTTTAGTATATATATTGTAAACATTTTTGAACTTTATATATCGGCAGTATTGTTACCAATTGTATTATAGTTACTTCTTCTGTTGTTTTGTCGAAATAAAAAAATACCCTTGTGGAGCCTTTTTTTAATTGTTTATTTACATTTACAATGGAATGCGGTGCTTACTCAAATAATGCTATGTCTAGCAGAAGCAGTTTTACGAAATAGTAGATTTTTTTGCATGAACCCCTATTGAATCCCTACTAGAAAAGTAAAAAAAAACTTGTGAAGCCCTGTTTTAAATTATCGTGGGAACCTTTAATTTTTCAGCAAAATATTTATCGATGAAAGATTCCTCAAAAATCTTACCGGAACTGACCGAATGTGTCCCGGCAACTAGAATGGGGATTGTAAGAAAAGTGCTTTAAGGTCTTGAAAACCGTGCAGGATGCATTTTTTCACTTCTTCTCAATGCTTTTGAATGGTGCTTACGCTTCAAAATTTGAAACTGGGTGGGAACCTTGAGTTTTCATGGTACAGTGGTAATATTTTGAGATATTGTTCAAACCGGTGCATAGTTTGATTTTTTATCCCGGCAAATTGTCCGGCCCAAGCTAACAGAAAGTTTCCCGTTCAACTATATGTTAAAATCCAAATTCTCTTTGAGCCGCTATTTTGAATATGCAAATAAGCAAATCACCTATCATTTCTGGCTATGAAAAAAATCTAGCAATGTTTAAAATGACAGTTTTTGCTTAAACTTTCCAGCCGAGA
The DNA here is from genome assembly GCA_963383655.1 of Bathymodiolus septemdierum. Taxonomy (NCBI): domain Eukaryota; kingdom Metazoa; phylum Mollusca; class Bivalvia; order Mytilida; family Modiolidae; genus Bathymodiolus; species Bathymodiolus septemdierum. The sequence goes on from OY726527.1 coordinate 56,524,544, forward strand.
CTGGTTGTTTTTCAGGCTTGTTGTCTGGAGTTTTCTCAATGTTGGTGGAGTTGAAGGCTGCACATTTTTCTGGAGTAATCGAGTCTTGTTTCTGCAGGATAAATGGATAAATATCGTCTTAATATTTCATTTTGTGATTAAGAATTTTATATTTTATTATTACATATTTTAAAAAAAATAGCGTAGAAAATACTATATGCCATTTTCAATATTATATTCTGTATCAACACAAGATTCCAAATTCATCAGGTGAGCTTTAACCTAGGGCTTGGAATAGTATTTGATATGAAAAAGAGGCTCACATGAGCTGGTATGACTCATTATAAACAGGCCGATTCTTGGGTGGAAACATATGCATTTTAGTATTCTTCAACAAACCCAGGACATAAAAAGTGTTCAAGTCCAAAATACAACTTGATCTGCCTTTTATTATGCCTGATCTTCTGCATACATTTCAAATGATTTGTATAAGAAAAACGTAAGTTATTGAATGGAAAGGAAATGCGAGATTGGTGGTCGGATGATAGTACAGACATGGATAAAATCCTGACCTAGCGTGACAGACTACATAAAAACATTAATTACTTTATTAACTCTGAAGAAAACACTGAAGGTCCACATAAGTCTGTCTTCGCTCACCTGGAGTAAAATGTGAATAGCTTAACAATGAAAAATGCCATGTGATACTAAAAGATTATGTGATCTTTTGCTTGATGAGCTAAAATACAATGACATCTGATTTTGTTTTTTTATTCTAAACAGGATATCTGGGCATGATATTAAGCTTTTATTTAACTTTCTATCTTAAATCTGCTTACAGAGAAAATACTCTTGTCATCACACCACTTCTGAAAACATTCTTTGGCCAACTGTAAACTCTTTTCATCTGTTTTCTTGCAATATAACCTGATCAGCTGTTCAGCAAAAACATCAGGTAACATAAGGGATACCTGTAATTTACACGAAGTGTTGTAACTAACTTTTTAAGTTTCAAGCAATAACAAGTGAGACAGCAGTCAAACAGACTACAATCCATATGGTCAACAAAAATTCTTGAGTACAAGTTTTGCACTCGTACTGGTACTCTAATATCGTCCAATCAGAATACTGGATTTATTGGATATGACCTTCTGAAGAGATGTTTTTCGAGTATGACTAGACATATCTGCATATCTATATTGTATGATTACATATATTTTTTTTTCTGACAGGAAGCCAAGTCTACATTCTTGCAAAAAAAGTAAAAAATATCTAGGAAAAATCTGAAAGTATTTCAAATAAATGAAACATGTACATGAAATAAAGTTGGTGTACAGATTGATGAAATGATATCATGACATTTTACAAAGTATTATAATATTAACATAAGAATATATTTAACTATATAATGAAACGTAATTGCACATATTAGCCTTTGACAAGGATAAGATTTTTTGAAAGCATGTATTATTATTACTGGTCAAGTTACAAATATTCTTAAAATGATACATACATGTTGTCTGTTTAATCTGACAGCTTTAGTTACATCATTCTTGTTGTAAAATCTAACATTATCCATGGGATTCTCTGTTGCCATACCATAGTCTAGGTAAACTAACTGTCAAAATAAAATACAAATTGAATTTCTGTGGATCAAACTTGAAGGGACTGTGAAAATGCATTCGAGTTAACGTTTACATTAGGCCCTAATCGTTGTGCAAATATTATTTTCAACATAACAAAAATGTCTGAGATAGCGACAGAAATTTTCAGGATCAACGAGAACACCCAAATGGCATTTATGAAGTTTGGTACTAATTGATCCAATGGGTTGTGGGCAATAGTTTTTAATATGAAATATGAAATGTTCATGGACAACAGAAGACAGATGACCCATTATGATTGATTTCATTGATCTTTGGTGTTTTAACGCCACTTTCAACAATATTTCAACTATATCATGGCGACCAGTTTTAGTGGAGGAGGAAGCCGGAGTACCCGGAGAGAACCACCGACCATGGGCAAGCAACTGGTAAACTTTATCACTTACGGCTGCGAGTCGAAAGCACCCTTTTTTGTAACATACAAAACCGGGCGCGAACCCACGCCGTATTGGTGATAGGCTTGTACGAGTTATTAGATCCAGCGACCTAACTCATTGAGCCTCCCGGGCCCCCTGATGACCCATTAAGGACTGGAACAAGTTTCAACAATATATAAAAACTATATAGAAATGAGGGAGATATTTGACTGCTACCAGAAAAGTATGGAGAGTTGGGTAGGAAGGAAAAATTAGTCTTTTGTCATGGTTACAAAATGTTTACTCTATTCCAAAAACTACAATATTACCAACTATGGTCCACGGTCATGCTTTCCATGTTATAACCTTACAACCCCCCACCCCTCACACCGAGAGGGCACACTACTATCCGATAACATAATATAGGAGTGCATCATTACATTTTTACCTTTTCCACATACTTACATGTACAACTAGATCACACTCTTTAAACTGGCCAAATGACTCTGGAAGACAGCTTAGGCATTTCATAATCTCTTTTTTAATTTTTTTTACATCATCCTAAAGTAAAGGAAATATTTGATAGTTCTATATACCAGCTCTTGTCTATCTTAAAACTGTTATAGATTCTAGTATCCATAAATAAGTAGATCTACTGTCTGATAACCTTAACTCAATGGTCACTATTAAGCGAGTCATTGTTGCTAAACATCAAAATAACAAAATTTCAGCTATACCATGGCGAGAACAAGTTACATTTCGATGAGTTGATGATCAGGTCTGAATTTTTTAGTACTATCTCACTAAAACAACAGTCCACGGGTAGACATGTTGCTCCACTCTGACATATTATACCCTGATTCCAACCAATCTTTGTTATTACTCCTTAATGCTATGCAGTTAGTGGAGAAACAGAAAACACTAATTTTATAGTCTTTGATTTGAGCGGACTGTGACTTGTACTCTACCACACTCACGCAGGTACACCACTCGTTACACCATCAATGTGGTTCAGGGCTCAGGTCTACTAAATTTCGTTTTTGGCGACCAAAATTTAAATCTGGTGGCCAAGCGTGACCACCAGCGTAATTGAGGTTGGCGACCAGAAATTCTGGATAATTGAATCGAGGCGATGGCCAATTTTTTGCTTCGGCCTCAATCATCGTCCCATTTACATGGCCACCAATCTCTCATATTCAAATGATATGCTAACGGTAGAGTTATAGGGATTTCCGGAACCATGTGACATCTTTCAAAGAAATAACAATTGAAAATGACTGATGGTTGTTCATCTTGAGAAATCATTCTCAATGCACTACTAGTAGTTAGTCTAATGAAAAATTATTCAATGGTCAAGAAGATCCTGAAAATCCTGTCTGAAAAAAGGTTTATTACATTTTTCTTTTTCTCAAAGTTGGTGTAAATTTAAGCAAAAAAAAACAATTTTAAAGCTAGGAAACCCCCTCAAAAGTATGTCAAAATTCACCAAATACAAAATCGGCTGGGATGCTTCCCCCTGAACTCGCTGGGGGCCTTGTGACTCTCGGCCGAATTTTGTCTCTGTCTTTAATTCTAAAATCTTCCCTATCAAAATTGGTAGTGCATATTGGAAGTCATTTTTGCGCTTTTATCTTATCTTTGGCTACCAATTGTTTTCACTTTGGCCACTAAAATTTGAGCTTGGCCACCAGATTTTCGGAGTTGATCGCCAGCTGGCCACCAAAATTAAAATCCCACATTAAAGCCTGTGGTTGGTAACTATTTAAATTCATTGTTTTATGTTGGGAATTGTGGATACATTCCCTTGACTGACAGTTGGACCTGTTACATGGCGAGGCACAAGGAGAACCGCTTAACAGGTCTAGATGTCCATCAAGACCACCATATCAAACCTGTCTAGAATGATAATATTTTCATCTCAATAAATTTTATTACATAATGTTGTATCGAGTACACCTTGCCATGAATGGGGTTCGAACTCACAACTTTTGTGGTGATAAGCACTGATTGCATAGATAGTTGTGAATCCATGACGGCCCCGACATATATCTGAATTAAAGTAAAAGTAGAAATGTGTAAAAGAGAGAGATATTGATTTTCTGCTTCATATATATTGTTGACAAATACAGACTGCACTTTACAGCGATTTTCATTTAGTGTAAGCATCTACTATTGTTTGGCTTCTGTAAGGTGATAGAGCGAAATGTTGTCTGCTTTTTTTTGTTAAAACAGGCAATCGTAATGGAGTTTGCCAAAAAAAAATAATAAAAAAAAAGAAATGTCATCCAATATTTTGTTATAAGGCTGCTGTTTGTTCAATCAGCATTCTACTCTCCACAGGAATGTCAGATAAATAGATATGAATTATAATTACTTTGTACTTTCAGAAAAGAAGAAATTTTGTTTTAGTTTAAATATAGATATAAATAAAACGACTGTGTGACCATATTTTTCATCCTTCCATACATAATTCCTGAGGTTTGGTTACAATTGTTCAGGGGTTTCAGATGAGATCATAGAAATGTGAAATGTTTAAAAATGATTGAGTGATAGTAAAAAGCCAATGTAACCATTGGCCAGTTGAACCAAAATAGAACAACAAAAGAATGAATATATATTTATTTTCCCTATTTCCTTAGTAACCTAATGGACAATGGACTAATAATAATATTACCCCTTAAGAACTGAAACACTTATAGTATTTGTACCTTTGTTTTCCCTTTCATTGGAGTTGTCTCCCCAACACATTTGTACAATTCACGACGTTCTATTCTCTTTAAAATGTCCCTTGATTCTTCTAAATCTGCATCTTGAGACAACAGAATAAGATGGAAGATACTATCATTCAAATGTGTATAGGCTACAAGATCATCATCTATGCACTCTGATATTGTGACCAGGTTTCTGGAATAAAACCATTTAAATACTATTGTCTTTGACACTCAAACTTATATACAGTGAAACCTGCCAAAACCGAACCCCCTTGGGACTATCTTTTAGGATTGGAATAGACAGGTGTTCGGTTTATACAGATTAAATTAACATAGATTTCCTATATCAGGACTTTATTTAAGGTTAGATTTATACATGATTCCAGCTCAGCCAACTTTAGCAGTATTTCAGCTACATCATGGCATGCGTATATATTATAATATTGCATCAAACCTGGTGGGCTTTTTTACCCCGTTTCGGACATTTTTTTTTATAGATATGTTGCAACTTTAATAACTGTCTAGCTAACTTATATCAATGTATATTGGTTTTATACACAACTAAATTTCAATTTCACTCTTAAATGAGTTGTTTGTTTCATTAGGAAATAGGATTTATGTTTTTAAGTCCTTGTGTTTGTGTAATGAGGATGTCATATATATATATATATATATATATATATATATATATCTAGATTATTGAAGCTATATGTTAAAATAGCGGATGTGGTCGAGTGGTCTAGGGCGCTGGACATAAGGCTAAGCAATTGGTGGTGCAGTGTATCAATGGTGCGAGTTCAAATCCCATCGAGGGAAGAACTAAAATTTGACAGCTCAAAGATCTAATTCTAACACTGTTTGGTTTAATTTTTAGATGTATATATATATATTTAATTTTCAGAAGTATATATATATATATATATATATATATATATAATTTAATTTTCAGAAGTATATATATATATATATATATATATATATACATCAAAAATTAAACCAAACAGCGCTATAATTAGATTTTTCAGCTGACAAATGTTTTGTTCTCCCTCGACAGGAATTGAACTCACACCATTGATACACTGCAGCACCAATTGCCTTATGTCCAGCACCTTTGTAGAAGTTAGAATTTATTGTTTTATTTTATTATAATATAGTAGAATCTGACATGCATTTCACAGGAAATCAAAATATTAAAACAACAAATTTAAGTGTAAAAGTACATCTACTTTTCATCTGCCCACAGAAACTGATACCAACGACAAGTAATAAAATCTACAGTGAAAGTACTCATACCCATCTTTTCCTGGTATTATTTTTTTCTTATCTGCATGAATAAATGCATCTGTAATCCTGAAAAAGTACATCGCATATAATTATTCTACAGTGAAACATGGCTTGAAAGAGGTTCTCTTCTGTCATCAAAATGTAGTAGTTAAATATGATTAGTTTTATATCAAGGATAAGGAGTTCTGCCATTTTGAAGAAAAAAAAGCCTCATTCCCTCCAAAGAGGTCATTCCATCGTAAGAGAGATGGTATGAGGGACATTTTGTTTCCACAGATTTCACTCTCATCTCACAATTTATAAGGATAAAAGAGCTAAGTTGATGTTGCATTCAATTATAAAATTTAATAATCATCTATGTCATGAGTACATGTATGGGAAATATGAAAATCATCAAAATTGTAAGAGATCTTACTTGGATCAATATGGTCCATTTTACCCTGACACAAATGGTTCAACTGTATGTGCAAAATGAGCAAGCGAGTGAGTGATTGTTGTTCGACATCAAGTAAGCAATTTTTCAGCTATATATTGATGAGAACAAGCTGTTTTTCAATGAGATGACGATGATGATGATCACTTTGTGCTAGACCAACAGGCTGACTTGGATTTTAATAGTGCTTGCTCAGTGAAATAAGAGCCCGCAAGTAGACATGTCGCTCCACTCGGACACATTAACCTGATTCTGAGCAAACCAGTCTTTGCTCTTACCTTTAGTGCCACATGATTTGCACAGAAGCAGCAAATACTAAGTTCATAGTATTTGGTTTGACCCATATCTACCATGATGGACAAAATGACAGAAGAAGTCATAGAAACAAAAGAAAAATGAAAATAAAAGTAACAAAAAAATAAAAATTTATAACTTCAATGAACCAGGGAATCCAAATTATGCTGAAGTCTTCATTAAAACGATGATTATGTTTTCTTATTTGATTTTTTCAATTTATAACTTACATAATTTCAATAGCATTACAAACTCTGTGTTGATAAGCTCTTTTGTGTAATGCAGCTCTGATTTGGAACATGTTGTACAGATTGTCTGCTTCCTAAAAATAAAATACAAAGATGTTTTAAAAGAAATACAATTGTATTCCATAGCTGGTTCTAAAGAAGAGAATTTACAACAACTTCCCTATTGGCAGTCTATTCTAATCTTTGGACTACCCCAAATGACTTTAGTTCACTGTGGCTCTCATTTGTTTTTAAGGGGGTTTATATTTTATTTATGTAAACTGGTGTCCCACATGATTTCCATATCACATGATATTTGTGTTGTAACACGACAGGTTCCGCTAATGGAGCATGAACTGCTTACCTTTCTGGAGTACCTGAGTTCATCACAATTTTTAATGGAGTTTGTGTCGCTAAATGTTTAGTTTTCGGTGTTGTGTTATGTCGACTATTGTTTACATGTCTTTTTGTCCTTTTCTGTCCTTTTCCGCTTGGCCATTGTATGGTCTGTCCAACTTACAGCTTCTGATTACGCCTTTGATATATTCAAACTCTTCTTACTATGTACCATGAATACCTTATCTCTTGAGCAAATCTGTAAACTTCCATCTACTTTTAACACTCGAGAAAGCTTCATAAATCTATGGTGGTCAAAGTTATTCTTAATACCAAGTCCATGACAGTCTCTGGCAAAATAGTCCCATTTGTCAACATCTATCCCATTTCTTTTGTTAGCAACAATCTGAAATATACATGTACCAACTGTCCTGTTCTATATGTATTTTAAATATTCCCTATACAGTACAACCTGGTATCTGATACCACCGATTTACTCTTGTGAAAGTGCTCTTTCAAGGCAGGTGATTATATGCATCCTCACACTTCTTTATACATATTATGGCATCGATACACTGTCGATCAATGAATATGTCCATGCACATACAGATCCCTCCAAGTGTATCAACGATCAAACACTCAGGTCGGACAGAGAGTTTTGTCGGACTTCACACCGACAAATGTCCGACCAAATTGTCCGACCAAATTGTCCGATCAAATTGTCCGACAAATGTCCGACCAAATCCTCCCAGGTCGGAGTGAGAGTCTCCACTCTCAGATAGTTAAACTGTAAACAGGAAACATCCCCAAATTCTGCTAACCAATAAATTTGTGCATAAAGAAACATGCGTATCATAGTAAAGCTGAAGTAAATGAGTGATATACAGTGGTACGGAAAGTATAGATATGTTAACGGCTGTCACGGGCGATATATACAATAATATCCATGAATAAAATGTATTAACATGCAGTCCCCATGCTTTAAGTGCACTAGAAGTGAATATTAATATGTCCCTATGTACTCGCGACAATCGATGCCAAGGCCCTTTCACTTGCTGCAGACAGTTGCCGGTTTACGATATCGGGTGCATTTGCTCTTTTACATGTTTGCCAAATGTAGGGCGAACGAACCCGGGTAAATAATTCTAATTTATACATTTATTTCTTTAAAAGCAAATTTGGATTCAAATTATTTAGTAAAATTTAAGTTTTATTTTGTTCATGGCGAATGGGTCATAAATCCGTAAATCCCTTTTTTTTCTTCTTGAAAATTGGCAGTCTGCGGAGTCCTGATATAGGTGAAATAATATTTTATTAGTGTATTCTATGTTTTTTGTTTTTACAGTTTACCTGTCAAAACATCGCCCATCTCAGCATGTTGTCGCATCATGCATTCATGATATACAAATACACCTATCACAGGTGTGAAAAAAAACGTTGCTCAAGACTCTTTTTACTAAGACTTATAAACATAGATAACTATTCTACGCTTTCGATTTTCAAGCCGTCTTCCAATTTATTTGTACTTAAAAAATAAATTTATATCTTTTTTCTTATATATGTGTATAAATATCTTAACAAAATAAATACATTTACGGTGAGAAATTATTATACGTCATGATATCGTTATTTAGGTAAATACTTATTAGACAGATTTTTTTTTAAAACCATTTTTGTCTTTTTAATTGATAACTGACCCAAGCTAAATAAATGAAATGTGACTTAATGTGTTAATTATATAAATCCTTGCCTTCTATAAATTTTAATTTCTTATCTAATTCTTATTCTTATTTAACAATATGGTCAGGTTGTTATTTTCATTGAATGGCTTCACAGTAGGGGCTCTTCCTGTATATTGGTTACATCCTGTATATTACAACTGACTGCTAATGCATGACAAAGGCAAATTTGGATTAAAATTATTTAGTAAAATTTAAGTTTTATTTTGTTCATGGCGAATGGGTCATAAATCCGTAAATCCCGTTTTTTTCTTCTTGAAAATTGGCAGTCTGCGGAGTCCTGATATAGGTGAAATAATATTTTATTAGTGTATTCTAAGTTTTTTTTCTTACAGTTTACCTGTCAAAACATCACCATTCTCAGCATGTTGTCGCATCGTGCATTCATGATATACAAATACACCTATCACAGGTGTGAACAAAACGTTGATCCACAGGCGCTTGTGTAGAGTAAAAAAAATGCTCGCTATGTACCTAAAATACCACAAGGCCGGACTCACTCCTACTACCCCTGTCACTTCAATCGCTATTTCCCCTGTCAAAATGTCGATAGGACGCAAATCGCTTACTAATTGCATAGTGAAATGATTTTTCTTCAAGGAAAACCCGTTTTTTATATCTTCCTACCATCTACACCCCCATACTGACAGATAATCCTCAGATTTTGTTGACAATGGACACGTAGGTGGCAGCAAAGCGAAAGTAGGTCACGTGCGACATGTTTCCGCCTTTCGGTCGTTCTCGGGTTTTATCATTGCCTTACGAAACATACCTGAGAAGTTCAGAAAGAAAAGTTCGGGAAAACGTAATTATATATAAACAATGGATAAAATACAAGAAAGAGCGATTTATTTGGCCCTAAGAGGCCACAATATTTTAATTACAGGATTTCCTGGGACAGGTAAATCATTTACTGTCATTGAATTGGCCAAACAATTAAAAGCTGTTGGTAAAAATGTGGTGGTAACGGCAACAACAGGGAGTGCATCACAAGGGCTTAGTCAAAAATTACCAGAACATTATGGTACAGTTTCAACCATCAATAAGTTTGTTGGTTTAAAAGATGGCAGATACGAAAATGATGAACTACTGAATTTAATTGTCAACGATGAAAACTTTGTGGACATTAAAGATAACATTAATTCAATGGATACACTTATCATTGATGAAATTTCAATGTTAAGCAGAAAATTTTTAGTGCTGATACAATATATCTTTGAATCAGTTAGATGTAGTGCCTGTCCATTTGGAGGAGTACAAATGATACTCTCAGGTGACTTCTATCAGCTACCTCCTGTGCCTGATATAAACTATGGAGATAATGGACAGATGTGTTACAATTCTTTATATGTAAAAAAATTCTTTCACCATGTGCAATAGGATATGATCCACAGACAGGAGGAGCCAGATTTAATCTCGGCATTACACCAGATTGCAGGGTAATATCAATTAAGTCTAGATCTAACAATTATATACTTCTGAGATTCCCCCCTTTTTAATTCTCTCATAAAAGTGTGTACATATATTAATTTTTTGTTTTAATACATTCCATGTTCTTAAGCTGGAATTTATGAAATAGAATGACTATAGAATTTGTTTCTTACTTCACAGGGACGGTGGAGCTCGAGGGGGGGTCAAAAGTATGTTTTTGCGCCCCCCCCCCCCCCCCCCCCCCATTTTTTGGTGGAAGAAATATATATTTCGGGACAAATAAAGCAAAAGACCATTTTTTGTTCTATTCAAAAATTTTCCAAAAGTTTGCCCCCCCCCCCTCCCCCCCCCCCCCCACTTTTAAAAGAAATAAAAAAGTTTGCCCCCACTTTGTGGTCTGTTCCTACGCCACTGCTTCAGTAACCTGAATGGTTTGTGGGCCATACATATACACATGTAACTATAAGATTTTACGATGACTATATTGATATATGTATTTAATGATAATTAATGATGTTATGGCAGAGATGCAAAGATTGTTTCATAAAACAAATTCAAATTGTAAAAGAAGATCAAGGCCGTAGCAATGGCACCCCCCCCCCTTTTTTTGACTTGTAAATATTTCAAATTCGTAGGAAAAATCAGCTAAAATAGAAAACACACCCCCTTTGAGAAAAACAATTTCATTAAAATGCACTCCCTTTCACAATTTATGGCTACGGCCCCGATGACACACATAAAAGCAGATAAATGACATAAAAAGATAATACAATACAAAATATTACAATTAAATATATATAAAAGTTTTTATATCATTCATATACATTTCATAATGACACTTCGAAAAAAAACTACTTCATAAAAGATTTGTTTTTTCTTTTTTTAAAAGGTACAGTTAAAGTACATGAAATATGTCAATACTAAGAATAAAATGTGCCTCTAGGCATCGAAAAGTTTATTACAAGGGTCCTCTGGAATTTTCATTTTGGGTAAAAAAAAATCCTGTCAAAGGAAAGGTAAAAAATTGTAATATTTGTGTCTAAAATCTTTTGGAGACTTTAATGGGGCAATTTCCCACTCACTGAGGGAAAGAGGGTAGCACAATAAAAAATTCAACTTGGGGATAATACTTTTTTCAAATTAATTTGTAAATAATTTTTTGATAGATCCCAGCCCCCCTCCCATATAAACTGGGTGTTGCCTAAATGCAAAGAATACTAACTACTCTTTATGAAAGTGACATTTTAGGTAGAAATAAAAGTTGTTTCTATTACTTGCAGTGGAAATGTTACTGAGGAGACTTGTAACCTGTTTAATAGATTAAAAAGAACCTTGCCACCGGGACCAGATCCTGTGCATTTATTCGCAGAAAATTTTGATGTTGAAATGTGGAATTCTGATAGAATAATGGAAATAGATGGTAAGTTTAGGAATAAACCTTTCTGCTGTATAAAAGGTCCTAAATGTGGTTCAAGCCATTTTTTTTTTACACTTGAGTCTGTTACAAAAATATTATACACATATATACATTGAAAATCATTCTCATAGGCCAGATAAAATTGATTGATAGATTTGCATTCCCACCTGCCACACAAAAAGCAGCTCTCTGATTATTTTGTAGGATTAGATTTTCCTGCATTTTTTTACTTTCAAGTCTATTATGTTTAGCGTCGAAGGAGAAATACTGAGATGTGGGATAAATTTACATGAGAAAAATATCCACAAAATACAGAAACTATAGTCTCATATAGAGTTCACCCAACACTCTTCAACAATGGCTCAGTGTATTCACAGCATGGTGATCTTGTCTCAGACAAGGCATCTACATGTAAGTAAGTGATATGACAATTCAAAATTTTAAGAGATATTCTGGTCAAAATTGAACTTTGCCCATTTACTTACCACTTTTAAAAATTTATCATAATTGAATTACAATGTATGTTAATGAACAGGAACAAATTTAAGGACATGCACACAGACAGACTAGGATAAAACTTTATGCAATAATACTGAAGCCTGGATAAAACTTTATGCAATAATTCTTAAGCCTGGACAAAACTTTATGCAATAATACTGAAGCGGGATAAAACTTTATGCAATAATACTGTAGACTGGATAAAACTTTATGCAATAATACTGAAGCCTGGATAAAACTTTATGCAATAATAATTATGCCTGGATAAAACTTTATGCAATAATACTGAAGCCTCGACAAAACTTTATGCAATAATACTGAAGCCTGGATAACACTTTATGCAATAATACTGAAGCCTGGATAAAACTTTATGCAATAATACTTAAGCCTGGACAAAACTTTATGCAATAATACTGAAGCCGGGATAAAACTTTATGCAATAATACTGTAGACTGGATAAAACTGTATGCAATAATACTGAAGCCTGGATAAAACTTTATGCAATAATACTGAAGCCTGGATAAAACTTTAGGCAATAATACTGTAGCCTGGATAAAACTTTAGTGGAAGCACATTTATTTCTTATTCTTGGCCTATTAACTTATTCTAGATAATATTCTTTCATTCAAACACGAATTGATTTCTTTCTTTTAACCACTGGCACATCAGCGTTGAAGGAGTATGGTTCTGCTCGTACAAAGCCAGCATTAGATTTTCTAGCAGATGATTTTGAGGATTGTCCAAGAATGATGTTATTCATGGTGCTACAATAAGAATAGTAATTTGGATTTGTACAGTTTCCATTATACAATCCTCTTTGTTGGCAAAAGATATTCTCAGCCAAGTCGGAGTTAAATCTAGACGGTGTCAGTCCTTGGCCCTTATATCTTGAAGTGTGAGTTGAACAGACATTAAGGAAAACACTTATACAACTTGAAATATCATCAAGGCACTTAGAACTTGGCAGCATTTTTTCTTTCTGTTTTGCTGTCAGAGATTCGAACCTTGAAACCTCATCTCTCCAACTCTGAAACCAAATAAGTACCTGCTTTATTTCATGTATTCTGCCATCAGACATGGACACAATTGGACGCGGATCCCTGAAAAACTTTATTATCTTACTAGTGTTTTCAAGAAATTCTATCACGGAATCAAGGTCCGATCCTTTGTGGAGCGATTTCTGATAACATCTTAGCAAATTTAACATATTTTCATCTAAAACATCTTCAGCAAGATGGTTCCGCATCTTCTCGGCTGAATCTGGTTGTAAATGAGATGATGTCAGTTTATGATGAATCAGTCTTGAATTTGTTCTTTCATCCCATTTTGCAGCTTGGAACCATTGGTCCCAAGCTATTACCTTATCATTTCTAGTAAGAAGTCTGGTATGAAAGGGTTGAATACCACTACTTAGAACAGCATTCCTCAACTTTTTCACATTATGTGAAAAATCTTGACACAATCCAATTTTCTGATTTGGATGTACTAAACTGTTTGTCATAAATTCATGAGCCTTTGGGTCCTCAAGGAAATGGAGTCTAGTAAACTCCCTATTTTGCTGTCCACCATCTTGCATTACAAAATCAACCACAAATCACCAAGATTGAAGATGGGATATTACATCCCATATGATTATATACAATTCTGATGCCTTAATACCATCAGTGGGATAATGTACTAAAGGAAATCGGAAGCCTGTATGGCCTAGAAATGTTACTTGTAAGACCTCTGTAGCCAACTTCTGTTCAACTTTGTTATCTTTTATAATTCGTAAATTTTGACACTCTTCACCAGTATCAACCCAACCAATAATTTCACTTACATCACCTTTTTTTTTAATTACCAAATCTTGCTGGATTTTGGCTTCATCATGAAGAATGCCACCATAAAAGCCTGAATCCTGTAATTTAATTTTGTCAGCTGTATTTCGCATCCAGTGCAAAATGTCTTCTGAAATACCAGGTCTTTGAATAGTACAATTCTTAAAGCGTCTCAAGTGACGTCCAGAGGGGAGTTTGAATATGTTGCTATCAACTAAATCTTGATAAACTTTTGGACTTCTTGCCCATATGTTCAGGCATGTCTTTATTACAGATTTGTCCCACACCCTTTTTTCATTATTTACTTGGGAATGCAATATATTGTGCTGTGCCATGAAAAAGTCTTGCATTTCTTTTGTCGAATTGGGAAATATTTCATCAAATATTATACTGAGATCATTATTGTCATATTTGTTTAAATTGATCAGTCGATCCTGCATTTCATTTTTGAAATTATTCAGATTTTTAGTACAAGTTCTGCATGTTTCAACTATAGCTAACCAGTTCAAAACTACATTACACGAACGACTTCTCATTCTTAAGCCATAACTGTTCTCATCTGAGATGAATGAAATTTCTTCTGTTCTGACATGTACTGGTATATGCTTCTTATTTACCACTTCTAATCCAATGCAAATATCTATTTTGCTGGTTACATAGAATATTTCATCCAGATTTTCTTTGGAGCTGTCAAAATGATTGGAAATGCTAAGTTTTTCTAAATCTATCTCAGTGCCTCTTACCTTAAATGACCAGGTTTGATTGTTGAAATTCAGAATGATTTCTTTCATTAATATGTTTCCATTAGAAACTGTATCACTTGTCATCAATATTGTTGCAGTCATTAGAATGTTTCAGATCAGGCACTGATATTTTGGATTCAGTAGATTATTTCTGTCCGTTTGATCTATATAAGTTCTTGATGGTAGAGTTTTCCATTCTACACCCAAATAAATGACCTCTCTGCTTTCATTTATAACTCTTCTACATTTGTTGATATTTGGAAAAAGTTTATGGAATACTCTCAATAGGGAATTATCTGCAATAGGTGATATATTTTTCTGAGCACATGCATCCTTATATCTATGAATTATCTCTTTATGTAGAATAAATACTTCAGATGCTGATGAACTTTGTTGTACATGTATATGAGCACATAACCTGTAAATGACAATTACAGTAAAGAACAGGGTTTTTAAAAACAGCTAACGATCCCTTAAATTTGCTGTGGACTCCTAAGATCTTGAGCTTGGAGTCCACGAAGCTAATTATTTTTATAATATGTGTTGTATATGTACATGTAGCATTTAATTGTGTCCTCTAGTTCAAAGTGTCCGCCGGACACTTTTACATATGTTAGTGTCCAGCAGACACTATTTCATATCGCAGTCTCTATAAAATATTGTCTGGGGGGACACTTTAACATAGGACACTATTATGTCTTACATATATACATGTACCACATGTGCTAACTGCTAACTGGCAGCTACTAATATTGTGCTATATGGGCTTGTTATTTTGGAAGCTTATATTTTGGCCCTCATGGCTGAAGCTGAATGTCTGCAAAGCAGGGTTGGCAAAACAGCGGGAAATACTCATATTTCCCAGGACTGCGGAAAATACTGGTATTTACCAGGAAATACTGGGAAATAAGATTGATTCTCAATTTGCAAATATAATGGTACAGGAAACTTCTAAATTGATATTTATGTTTTGCATGTATGGCCAAAATTGCATATACAAAATCTTTAATGGATACAAATATAACTATATTGGCCTTACAGAAAAGAAAACAAACTAGAACTGTGAGTGATCTCAATGAGTGATACCTCCCGCTTGCAATACTATGATGTTCAAACTTTGGAATACAGGTATATTAGCAAGTTACCTATGAAAAATGAACGGATATGGAGTTATGTCAAGGAGACAACTTCCCATCTCCAAAATAAACTAACCAAGAACATACATCTAGGGGTCGCCACAAGTACACGACCCCCCTTTTCGTGAAAGTATAAGTTCAATTATCTCCCCTTTTAAATTTTGGATAGCAACCATATTCCTTCATGCACATCTGCAGGTAGTGTACTACAAATGTGTAAAGTTTCATAAAAATCCAATAAGCGGTTTAGGAGGAGTTGCGCTTACAAGGTACATAGACGGACGGACGGACAGGGTGATTCCTATATACCTCCCCAAACTTTGTTTGCGGGGGGTATAATAATAATGGATAGTGTTAATATACAGATATATAAAATAGATATTTGTTAAAAAAAACATTGATTTTGATAGAAATATTAAGAAAATTATTCTTTACTTGTAATCCTCACTTTGTACCTCCTTTGTTTAGTGATTAAAACCATATTCTGACCTGCTTTTGATATGTTTATTGTTTGTCTTTACAAACTGGACTTATTGATTTCTAAAGGTTATTGAAGATGTGTTAATTAGTTTGTAAGGTAAAAACAAATTAAAAAAAGTTGGTCATTATTAGAGCATACAGGAAATGCCCTTAGGATATTAGATTACATGTATACAACCTGGCAAAACAATCAGCTATTGTTAGAAATGCCATCAAGTTCCACTGCTATTGAGAGAATCTTCTCAAACTTTGGCATGATTCAGTCAAAATTAAGAAATAGACTTGGTTTTGTTAAAGCAGAAGAGTTTGTTTTTTTGCTACAGAATGTTAAGGGGGAAAGATGAAATAGATTGGTGAACTCTGAAACTGTATGATTGAACTGAAAAGTGTAGATATCAAATTGTGGTGACAGTTTTAACATGTTTTTAATAAAAGTCTTTTGTATAAATATTATGTTTATATGAAGATTACAATTTCAAAAGTTGCATGAAGTCCTTCTTAATGGTCCTACATCTATAGCTAGGCTGTATACCCATATTTATTAAACTGATGTAATTTTCAACACTGTGTGTTAAAATGGTAAGTTTTTAGCAAATTTGAAGAAATTAATCACATCTGAAAATCATATTTCCCAGTATTTCCCACTTGAGCTAAAACTTGGTATTTCCCGGCCAAGCCTGTTGCAAAGAGTAATTATACCCCCCGCAAACAAAGTTTGGGGGTATATAGGAATCAACCTATCCGTCCGTCCGTCCGTCCATGTACCTTGTAAGCGCAACTCCTCCTGAAACCGCTTATTGGATTTTTATGAAACTTTACACATTTGTAGTACACAACCTGCAGATGTGCATGAAGGAATATCGTTGCTGTCAAAAATTTAGAAGGGGAGATAATTCAACTTTTATTGGATTTTTTCCTAGGTAACTTGCTAATATACCTGTATTCCAAAGTTTGAACATCATAGTATTGCAAGGGGGGGTATCACTCAGTGAGGTCACTCACAGTTCTAGTTTTATATAATTATTGGTGGATCTAACTCTAGACACACAAAAAATGAGGGACAAAAACGTGACAAAATATACATAAATGGGGGTCCATGCCATCCTGAGATGTCCCCTGTGGTTTGCAATGTACACATTTCTGTTCAAATATTAAGTTATAAAGACATGTTTTATTACATTAATGCATTTACCATTAGGGACTTTTTTTTCCTTTGCAGGTGAAATCAAACTGTACAAAGCTGAAGATAGTGGTGAAAAAAAACACTTGGCATCCATACAGGCACCGAAGCTACTTCCATTGAAAGTTAGTTGCCCAGTCATGCTTACAGTCAATTTATCAGAACACTTGGTGAATGGATTAACAGGGATAGTCACAGACCTGCAAGATAATTCTGTTCAAGTACACTTTCCTTCCATCAACAAACAATGCAATCTATCAGCATTTCCTTTCACTGTGTATGACAAACAAAAACATGTAGATATTGCATGTAGGCGTCAGATTCCATTAAAATTGAGCTTTGCTTTAACGGTTCATAAGGCACAGGGGCCTCTCTTTGAATAGAGTATCTGTAAATTGCAGCAAGATGAATCAAGATGGGCAGATATATGTTGCCCTCAGTAGGGCAACCTGCAAAAAAGGTCTGCAAGTTAGAAACTTTAATAAAGCATTGCTTAAAAAGCCAACAGACAATATATTGGACTTTTACTCGTTACCGCAAAAAGTTCCTCATGATAACCTTTTGTGCTGCACTAGGAATGAAACCAAAGAGATCAGCCAAAGTTCTGAATCCGTCCTTGAGGCAATTTTTGACCCATCGTATGAACCACAAGATATATTTCTAGATGAAGATGAGGAAATGGATAAATGTGTTTCTTTTATTGAAACATATGATGAGGATAACATTGCATACCATCTACCAGAAAGTGTTAATCCGGATCAGATTTTAAAGACTGTACAACCTAAATTTATTGAAACAGCAGAACAAAAATCTGAAATGAGTGTTATAGAAAAAATGAAAAGCTCTAGTTATACTGTTAAACTGCTTCAATATTTTTGGAATGCTTTTATGATTCTGAAGGAGAAAATATTGGTTGAGGGTAAAGTGACAAATAAGGCAACCACAGATTTTTACAGGGAGATACACCAATTTCTTATTCAAGACAAAATGATGAATATGGTTAATATTTTTGATGGAGATGTAGCTGCCAGACAGAATGTTGTGTTTAGACTTAGTTCAGAAGTTCGAAAGATGGCTTTGGAGCAGTGTTTCTTTGATTAAGCAAAAAGCAAAAGAAAAGGGTGAAAAAGAAAAGGGCATTGCATATGCTGAATCCCCAGGTGGGAGAGGCAAAATCAGGTATATTGGCGGATGGTGTGTAAGAAGTATTAAAAGGGTGAAAAAGTCAAAGCTGATGAAAAACTTGTATAAAGAAAAGAAAAGAGAACTGAATTTGAATTTAAGAAAACAGTTGGATTTATTAGACAAATTAGAAAGTACTGAATATCAGCTTTTGGAAACTTCTGAAGACATTGAATCACTAGATGAAATTGTGCGTAAGCAAAATGTGAGGAAAGGACTCACAAATATTTCTGATAAATGCTTCAACTTTTTTCTACTATTGGACAAAAAGATAAGGCTTTTGGAGACAACAGCGAATATTGACATCCATGGCACCAATTTCCACTCATTTGTTATATCACAACTGCAAAAAGATGAATCCTTGCTCAATGCCTTCAACAGCCAATTTTCAACACAGATAAGCCAAGAAGAAGCCAAAACCTTACAAAATGAATTTATTTCCAAATATAGTATGATGAGTCTTTGCCAATTAAGGAAAAGTTACCTGAAAGACATGAAATCCCAAAAAACAGAAGCACACAGAAAGCAAATTAAAATGTGAGAAAAATCTGGCCGCACTGGTGGTAAATTGAGCCTGTTCAATTTTACCAGTATTAAGGAAGATACATCTGTAGGGAAAATGATTTCGCATAGAAGGTTGCAATCTGAGATACTAAAAAGTGAAGATTTTCTATCAAGCACTTTTACTAAGGCTGAATTGGAAAAACTTTGTTTGGCTTATAAATGTCCTTTTGATAAAAAATTATCAAAAAAGAGTACATCAGAAAAACTTCATGAGGTCATTTCATCTTCTGAATTTATGCTGAATACTTCAACGTTTGGAAATTTGGGGTCACCAGATGAAAGTAGGCTACATGTAAATCTTGCACCTCTTGAAGCACAATGTATAGAACCTGTTGCCAGTACTAGTGGTTTGGTTTCAGCAGTTCAGTCCAAGGTTTCAAATGTTAGCCCACCTGTAATAGCAAAGAGAAGGCAACCTACTAAGAGAGGTAAAAAAGGACAAAAAAAGAGAAAAACTGGATCCAAATATCCATGTGGAGTGTGTAAAAGGGAATGTGAGGACAATGTGCTTGGTTGTGATGGATGTGATTCATGGTTTCATGCCGACTGTTTGAAAATTGAAGACCTTGATGAACTACCAGATAAATGGTTTTGTAATGAATGTGGGAATATATAAGGTGGCATGGTTGTATAGAATTGAAAGAAGATCTGCATTATTTGATTCATTAAGGTAAATTTTTGGTCTCTCATAGTTTGAAAAATCCAGGATTGAATTTGGAATTAGTTTTTCACGTTTATCTCTTCATGAATGTGAGCAACAGGACTTAATGGAATAACATTCAATACATTCAGGAAAAAAATATGTTTGTTTCCTGCCTCCCCCTGACCTTCCTCCAGTCATTCCCAAGATCCGTCAGACATGTGACAATGTCCAGTAAAAGGTTATTCATTACTGGACCAAATGACCAGTAGGAATCTGAGCACCTCCTCTGTGGAGTATGTGAATGTCCTATAAACTTGATGCTGGGTACAGTAAGTCATACTCCTTTACTGGATCGAATGTCCATTCAACTTCAATTTACCTTGGGAAACAATATTCCCAATTCTTCTTAAAAATTAGGTAGGTCATTTTGGCTAATCACTAATTTTGATAATTTATCCTTTACAAATATCTAATCCATTTGCTTTGAGAAAAATTGTTTGCTAAGATTAAAAAAAAAATCATTGATAGTTGATAATATCAGCCCCTGAATTTATTTTTATCAGTATTGTTACTGTATAATTATAATGTTTTTTAAATCCAATTATTTCCTATGGCTTATTTTTAGTATTATTTGCATACCAAGAAGCACTGAAGTTTTCATTCATTTTCTCAGTCATATTTTGGCGCCTTGTAATGTTTCTAGTGTTTAGTAATTATATATGATAAAACCCGAGAACGACCGAAAGGCGGAAATATGTCGCACGTGACCTACTTTCGCTTTGCTGCCACCTACGTGTCCATTGTCAACAAAATCTGAGGATTATCTGTCAGTATGGGGGTGTAGATGGTAGGAAGATATAAAAAACGGGTTTTCCTTGAAGAAAAATCATTTCACTATGCAAATTAGTAAGCAATTTGCGTCCTATCGACATTTTGACAGGGGAAATAGCGATTGAAGTGACAGGGGTAGTAGGAGCGAGTCCGGCCTTGTGGTATTTTAGGTACATAGCGAGCATTTTGTTTACTCTACATAAGCGCCTGTGGTTGATCAAGACTCTTTTTACTAAGACTTATAAACATAGATAACTATTCTACATTTTCGATTTTCAAGCCGTCTTCCAATTTATTTGTACTTAAAAAATAAATTTATATCTTTTTTTCTTATATATGTGTATAAATATCTTTATAAAATAAATACATTTACGGTGAGAAATTATTATACGTCATGATATCGTTATTTAGGTAAATACTTAATAGACAGATTTTTTTTAAAACCATTTTTGTCTTTTTAATTGATAACTGACCCAAGCTAAATAAATGAAATGTGACTTAATGTGTTAATTATATAAATCCTTGCCTTCTATAAATTTTAATTTCTTATCTAATTCTTATTCTTATTTAACAATATGGTCAAGTTGTTATTTTCATTGAATGGCTTCACAGTAGGGGCTCTTCCTGTATATTGGTTACATCCTGTGTATTACAACTGACTGCTAATGCATGACAAACAATTTTAATCAGCCATTTTTATCATGAAATACATTTTTTAATCCTTTTTTTTATGATGGCCCCTAATTCCCATCACCTAATCCAAATTAGTATAGTAGAGGAGTACCGTATTTTTCGGATGATAAATCTAGATAAAAATGACGATTTTGTTCACAGTACAAAAAATGTATACCTTTATTTTGCTGTAGGTTTATTTCTGAATAAGAAGACTCGCAGCATCGATGTTCTTGGTGTTATTTTTTTTTTTTTAAATAAAGCAATAAAAGTATACTAACAGGGGGGTGCAATTCTGGGAATAAATTATTCAACATTCGAAAAAATCAATATTCAATTATTGAAGTGTTATCGAAAATCAGTTCAATATTGTATTTTATAATAAAATATATACTTTAAAAAATGTATCTTGTTGAAAAAAATCACAGGGTGGATCGATTTACAATATAAAATTATTATCACAAAATATCTAAATATAGCAATAGCTTTCCATCAAACACGAGCATGCGTACGTGATTGTAGTTAAAAATGGCGGTTGCAATACATCTCACAGTGAACGTGTAGAACAAACTTTTTATACTAAATATACTGGAAAATAATTTATATCAATTTCGTTACTTAATCGATATTTTATTGCAATAATTTATATGAGATTATGGGTGTTTAAACGTCACTTTTCAACAATATTTCAGTTATATATTGAGCTTTGAGCTACTTTTCCTGGCGCGAATATGGTGCAAGGTAGAAATGCACTAGGGTATTTACGTAACCGGACATTCTACATACCGGAAAGAAAGTACGCTTACAAATATGCATCGATCACAAAATGTTTGACATGTTCACCTCGAGAAATGTAAAAAAAATCTTTAAATATCCACTCTCACGTCGGACTTCAATGATTGCAAATGTACCTACAAACAAATAGTAATAAAAAACAACAACATTAAATAGAATTAATTATAATTGTTCTCCCACTGGCACCTGGAAAACGGAATATTGTGTAACTTTAGCCGGTGATTTTTGCATCCGTTATTTCACCTTTATATGGATATCACACTCCAAAAGAATTATTTCTTATTCATTCATGTACACAGCCGTACCGGCCTCATTGACTGTTTTAAGTGACAACAGATTATTTTTTTTTAAATCGTCAGTGATTTCTCCAAACAAACAAAGTCAAAACGCAAACAAAGTCAAAACGCAAACTTAAGTCGAGTTTTTACTCAAATTTAATTTGGTTTGATAAGAAAACTTTTTTCGAGAAATCCAAGCCAGGGCTGGACTCGGCGTATATAATTTTAAAGTTTAGATTTCGGAAAAGTTACGATATTTCTAGCATTCCGATTGTAATCGTAAAATTTAAATGTACTAGGAAGATCTATTAAAATTAAACAGATTAAAGAAACACAAACGGTGTAACTCGAAATTATTGTATAATTCTTTGATTATGAGGTGCTCCTATGCATCGAACGACTGTTGTGCCCGAGCGTGACAAATATTGACCTTGGAGCTACCTTTCCTGGCACGAATATGGTACAAGGTAAAAATATACTAGAACATTTACGTACCCGCACATTCTACACGCCGGGAAGAAAGTACGCTTACAAATACGCATCGATCACAAAATGTTTGACATATTCACCTCGAAAAATGTTAAAAAAAAAATCTTTTAATATCCACTCTTACGTCCGACCAAAATGTCCAACCAAGACCAAAATGTCCGACCAAATAGAGTGTTGACTCTCAAATTTGTCGGACATTTGTCGGACATTTTGGGAGGAATATGTCGGACCTGAGAGTTTGATCGTTGATACACTTGGAGTGTACTGTATATGTTAGATATCAAGATATAAATCTCTGTTTTACTTTATATGCAGCTTGTCCATTGAATAGGACCAGGCCTTGGTCTGAAGTGAATATAATCTCTGTTTTACTTTGTAAATGTAGCTGGTCCATTGTATATGGACAAGCTTTGGTTTGAAGTGAATATTATCTCTGTGTTACGGTTTTTTACTTTGTTCTGGATTTACGCCTTTACTCATTCCCACTTTGTGAACATGTCGTCTGCTCCATATTTTTTAATATGCTAGTTTGGCCCGTATAATTTGTTATGGGTTGACTGACAGGCCCTGCCATATGACCCTCAGTGTCTTGCACTATTTGTTAAAACACATTCAATACACAGGAGAAATATGGAAAATATTGAAAGCGTGAGAAAATTAATGTTGATAAAGAAGCAAATTAAAGTAACAGCAAATTCACTCTTATTGAAATTTTTCATTCTTTAATCAATGAAGGGACTACAATGTTGACCATTACATATATCCCAAGGCAGGGCCCCAAAAAATGATAACATATACCCTAAGGTAGGCTCCCAAATATATTATCAGAACAACAGGATATTTTTCATAACTTTACTTACAAATATAATAAGGATAACCAACTATAATGTTGGACCTCTTCTGGTTATGGAAGCTCAAGAGTTCCACCAGTTTATAATGTTACTAACAAACTGACACCCTACTCACTCTCCATAAATTTATTTTGATCTTTTGACAAAGAAATTAAGTTTATTAGTCTTTCCTATCAGATGAAACAATGTTTTGTAGCGTTTCCAAAGTCAATGACAATCTGATTAAAATAACATTTCTCACTCCGGACACCATGGCATATCAAATAAAGGGGAGCACATGAGAGACAAGAGTATAATCATATTATTGTTCCCAAGTTCAACCAGATATATCAACAAGATTTGTGATATTAATACGAATACAGAATAGAAACCTCTCTTTTATCACAATTTTACGATCTGTTCCAACT
This sequence comes from Bathymodiolus septemdierum, assembly GCA_963383655.1. Lineage (NCBI taxonomy): Eukaryota > Metazoa > Mollusca > Bivalvia > Mytilida > Modiolidae > Bathymodiolus > Bathymodiolus septemdierum. The sequence continues at coordinate 56,548,984 of OY726527.1, forward strand.
TTAAATATAAAATCATGAATATTGTTTTAACTAGATGTACAGTATTTTTAAAATTTGATCTTGACAAAAAAAACCAACCATAGCTAACTAGATCTGCTCAATCATGATATCTATATTTTTTTTCAATAAAGTAGTGAATGCTGCTTTGATTGCATTTTTAAACCAATTACAAGTTGATCAAACCAAATGAGTCAAAAAGCTGTTTATTATAGTGTATTTCATGAGAACCAGTCGCTGGGCAGTTTGCCAGCTTCAAACAGTCATCTTCTTGCCTGGTGAACTGCATTATAAAATAAATAATATGAAATAATATTGAATTAATTACCTCATACAAAAAGCCCTTCTTGTCTTCTTCCCTTCCTTCCTATAAAAAAAATAATAAAACAGTAGTTAATGGCAAGAAAAGAATATGGGTCGTTGACAAAAACAGACTTCTAAAACATTGTTGACAAAAAGAATGCAATTCCATTTGGTTGTTTGTTTATTGAGCGACAGCAAAAATTGAACTTGTAGACAATATGGATGAAACACAAGATGATAAATATATACCATCGTTAATTTGTTTTGCAAGAAAGGATTTCTCAGAGCAATATCTCATGGAAGGCAGAGCATGAAATGTGTTATTGCTCTGAGAAGTCCATTTCAAGCAAAACATATAAACGATAGTATGTTTATCAAGAATTTGCAACGATGACGTTATAACAACATCATATTAGAAAACAACGATATTATGCTAATATTATGCTAGTTGCTTGATAAATACCCATTACATATATAGTGTGTTGGTACAAGATTTTGTATCAGGTCGAGCCTGTTGTGTGAACCAGTATCACTATGAGTCGCGAAAGAGTTGTGATGCGGTTAGTTCATGCAACAGGCAAGACCTGATACAAAGTCTTGTACAAACACAATATATATGTAATAAGTTTACCTAATTTTCAATTAAATCAAATTTAAACAAAATACAATGTTCGAATTAGAATTTATACAATACTCTGAGGGAGACTACATTTTTGCATGACGTCATGTAATTATTTGTTGCCGTCCATTCACCAATGTGTCGTTACCGTTCGATCACTTTCAGTGTTACTGTGCCATCGTCATACAATGTTTTTATTTTTAGAAATGTGGATGGTACAGTTGCCGGAAATATTGAAACTGTGACCATATATTTGCGATATATAATATGAATGAATGCACATTTAACAGACGCTTTGTTTACATTGCTTATATTGATGTGTTTTACCCCGCATTCCAATGATATGACGTCATGACAAAGTAGTTTGGCAGAGAAGATCTAGTGCAATGTCACACCGGCTACTGACACTATCTACCCACATATCAAATTTTGATGATATCGGACAATGTTGAATTTTTACCCCCCATTTTTATGCCGTGTTTTGGCAGACATCTTGAAAATTTTGAAAACGCAGAATTGTTCTTCTAATGGTGACCTATCACTATGTCAAATTTTATGTCTCTATCATTATCCAGTTAGAAGTTATAAACATAAATGTACGAAATTTCAAGTTTCCCATAGGATTCTATAGTAACCCCCAGCCCCTTTGAATCCCCAAAAATATGGCTTTGACCCCCTTTACCACAAATCTGAAAACTTCAGGATCAACTAGAAACATATATCTATAACTCCACCAAGTTTCATGAAATTTTGTCCTGTAGTTCTTGAGATCTGCCGTGGACAAGTTCATGGTGCATGGAAAGAAAGGAGAATAATAAGAATAAGAATAAGAATAATAATAACAAGATATGATTATAATCTAACGATTATGAAGTCTCCCAAACCGGCCACTGACACTATCTACCCACATATCAAATTTTGATGATATCGGACAATGTTGAATTTTTACCCCCCATTTTTATGCCGTGTTTTGGCAGGCATTTTGAAAATGGCAGACATCTTGAAAATTTTGAAAATGCAGAATTCCTCCTCTAATGGTGACCTATCACTATGTCAAAATTTATGTCTCTATCATTATCCAGTTAGAAGTTAACATTATTGTACGAAATTTCAAGTTTCCCATAGGATTATATAGTAACCCCCAAAAATATGGCTTTGACCCCCTTTACCACAAATCTGAAAACTTTAGGATCAACTAGAAACATATATCTATAACTCCACCAAGTTTCATGAAATTCTGTCCTGTAGTTCCTGAGATCTGCCGTGGACAAGTTCATGCTTCGCGGAAAGAAAGAATAAGAATAATAATAAGAAACTGAGCAAAAACAATAAGTCCCCCAAACTTTGTTTGGGAGACTTAATAAGAAACGGAGCAAAAACAATAAGTCTCCAAACGTTGTTTGGGAGACTTAATTACACCATTAAATCGGCAATTGATGCCATGAAATATTCAAATACAATTCAGTTATCTCCATTCAAATGTAATCATTTGTATTGCTACATTGTTGACAAGATGATCGACGTAAGCGGCAATCGTCTAAAATATCTCATGATTTTCAACCGTGGAATTGATACCATGAAAATTACAGCATTGTCCAATCACAAACCAGGGATATTAAACACCTACATTAGAATAGATATTATCGCTTGTAAATATTAAAGGGAAAATGTACAAAACATCGATAATAAACTTTTATGGAAATCCAACAGGACTGTAAGTTGTGTATTTACTTTATCCTGCACAACCACTTTTTCATTGCAGAAGGGGTGGTCTTATAACAGGGGGGATTACTGTACATCATGAAAATAACATCATAAATGTGTCAACCAATTATAGTGGACCAATAATGAGTGGTTGTCACGATAAAGGTCAAGATTATCATAAAACAATGACATTGATAATGTTATCAATCTATGTATAATAAAAGTAATGTGTATGTCTCTATTACACGATTTTCATCACAGGCAAGACAAGAAAGGAAATTGTAAAAGAACTTTTTATTTTCAGGACAAGAAAAGGTGACCTCTTAATAGAGGTGATCGCGTGGGCAGGTGTACTGTATTTTTAGTAAGTTCTACCTTTTTATTGTTCTTGGGATCAATCTGTTCTTTAATAAAGGTGATATCTTGTTCTATTAAGCCATACTTGTCAAATTCTCCTTTCAGACTGCAACTTGTTAACAAATGGTCAAACATCTTCACAGACATCTCCTCATGCTGGAATATAATAACAGTTTTGTTGTTTATTTTGTTAATTCAAGATCAATTACTTCCCTTCTTTTGAGAGGTGGTTCCCTCTGAAATGCATCTAGCTCAAGATATAACATGATTTCAAAAGACAGTGTATATATTTTATTTTATATCTATTTATTCCTGTTAGCTTCACAAAATGAACATAGTAGTTCCTATGGTAATTTTAAAAGGCAATATTATCATTTTCAGATTTATAACCGATAAAGGTCAATGATAGCAAGTTTTTAATTTGCAGTGTTGTAAGAGGCATTGCTTTGAATCAGAAAATAGCAGTGTAAGGACTAAAAACAGTCATGCTAAAAAAAATTACCATTCAAAATTTCGAAGATTTCTGAAATTCCCAGAAAAGTAGAATGTGATTTCCTTTGTTAACCTCCATTTTCTCAGAGAGCAGAGCTCCAGATAATTTTCAAGTCCAAAGGGTAATTAGTCCCTACTTTTGAAAATGATGAGTATTTGCATATTTCCTTTGCACTGTTGTACTCTCTACTTCAGAAAAGATTGCTTACATGTACACTTTTAAAATTATGTTTGACACAAGTGTTATTCAATAAACGCAGGATGCAAGTGAAATGTATATCTCTGTTTAATTTGACACGATTGTTGTAAATGTTGTAAATATTTTGTTTATTGCTCGTCGACTTCGGCAGTTTTCACAGCCGTTTTGATAATGTCATCAACGATTCCTTTAACTATATTGTCACTAGACACGGATGAAACTGTCAGGAACTTGAAGTATATAATTTTTCGTAGCGCTCTTGTGCTTAGTAGCGCACTTATTCATGTTCTTGCTCATTTTCAACGAACAACGTGTTCCCAAATTTACTTTCGTTTTAGTTCTTACTTATTACGTAAACTACATTTATTTGTAATATTGACCGCGATTGAAAGATTTATCGTAAACATCCAATCAGATCTCTTTTGACATCGATGCTTAGAAAGGCAAACATTCAGTACCCCTCGGATGTATGAGCTCTCTCCTTCGAAAAGTATAAAGGGAAGTAATTACGGGGAATTTCTCAAAGACAAAAATGTATTGTTATGTACACGACTGTACAAGTATGCTCCGAATTTGGAAAGTTTGCTTACACAGCAATATCTATGCGTAATGTGTACACCCTGATCTGATAATACATGCGTTTTTACTCGTTTTCATAGCGTAAAAAACGCAAATACGCAGCTTATCTGGAGCTCTGGAGAGGTTTATGAAATCTATTAAAAAAATGTGCAATGTAACATTCCTAATAATATTGAACTAAGAGCTATGTCTGATGTTGTTCAATGCGAAACTAAAGTTTAAGCATGAAAACCACAAAAAAAAACATTTTTCAATTAGCTCTTGACTTGTGTGTTGTGTTCGAAATCATTGAGTACAAATTTCAAAGCGTTTAGCCAAGGGAGAATAAATATTGTTTGATTTCATATCTAGCAGTCGAAACCCTCAAGGGTAAAGTGTGGAACACAGAAGCAGGCAGCGACAGACAATGTGACCCCAAAGTGTTGGTAATGCTATAGCAGACGACACAAAATGTAATATTAATAAAGACATTGCATACTTTCCATTTGGAATCGGGTTTCACTGTAGGTATAAATTTGCCATCAAATAAATGTGAAAAGGGACCATGACCTGAAAATAGAAAACACAAATATTTGGAACTTATTTTTACACAATGTAATATTCAGGAGAAAATATTTAATTCACATGTCAACATTTCGATGTTTATGGTGTTTAACGCCACTTTCAACGATATTTCAGTTATATCGTGGAGGTTAGTTTTATTGGTGGAGGAAATAGCAGTACCCGAAGAAAACCACCGACCTGCCACAAGTCACTAACAAGCCATTTCGATGTAATAATATCTAATATTTCATTATCTAAAGTTGTACGCATGTGATTTACTTGTACAATAAGTACAGAAGACTACCTGAGGTTTAGTATCAATTAAACAACATAATTAACTAGTCAAGTTAAAATTAATATACCAGTTAGAAATAATCCAATCAAAATTTGATGTTTGTTGGATTTTTTAGACGATACACGAACATTTAAAGCCATCCCATATGGGTTTAGGTTTATGGTGTTTAATGCCACTTTCAACAATATTTCAGCTATATCGTGGCAGTCAGCTTATTGGTGGAGGAAGCTGGAGTACCAGGCGAAAACTACCGACCTGTCGGAAGTCACTGATATACTGTGTCACATAATGTTGTATCGAGTACACCTCGCCATGAACGGGGTTCGAACTCACAACTTTAGTGGTGATAGGCACTGATTCCACAGGTAGTTGTAAATCCAACTACCATACGATCATGACCACGATGGCCCCCATCCCAAATGTAATGAAATGTAATGTAATGAATCCTTTCATTCATATTTGACCGTCCAATCATATGTAAGAGCTCTCAACATGTGCTCTGTGTGTTTTTGATGCCCATTTTTTGTATTAACAACAATATACAGGTACAATATCAGTTGAGAAATGTAAATCCCAGAAATTAGAATCCAAGAAATGTGAAACCCACAGGATTGTGATAATGGAATGTTAAATATAGGAAAAGACAAGTCATTTCTTCTGTAATAAAGATGTGTATTACACTTAAATTATTTTCCTCCCCGAAAGTACATTTGGAGACTTGATATATGATCAGGCTCCAAACATTGTAGAGTGTTTCCTATGTAAAGAAAGCATTATTATATAAACATCATACCTAAATCATGACACAGACCAGCTATTTCTACGCATAAGATGTCTTTGTTAGTAATATCCAACTCAGGTTGCCGTTCCTTAAGCGTTCGTGCCAGCTGTCCAGCAAGGTGGCATACTCTAAAAAAATACATCAGAAATACATGCAAATGTACTATGATATCATTATTGTGATCATTGAGGTTTCAATCTAAAAGTATATTACATGAGCCAATCAAAATTTTAAACCAAGGGACCACCTGAGGATGTTTCACTCACATGGTAATTATCCATGTTCAATCACATGCAGTGCAGATTTCTTAATTTTTTACATTGGAACTAAAATTCAAATTCAAATTCTTTATTGGTTTAGAAATCCAATGATTGGATTGTCACCATAAACAATACATAAAAAAAACACTAATGTTAAACGATATCCTGTGGTGATGGCCATATTGGATTTCTACTGTCAATTACGAAATAAAATGCATAATAAATTGATTTTATTTTTGGTGTTTAATGCCACTTTCGGTAATATTTCAGCTATATCATGGCGACCAGTTTTAGTGGTGGAAGAAGCCGGAGTACCCGGAGAGAACCACCAACCATGGGCAAGCAACTGGTAAACTTTATCACTTATGGCTGCGAGTCGATTGCACCCTTTTTTGTAATTTACAAAGCCGGGCTCGAAACACGCCGTATTGGTGATAGGGTTGTATGAGTTGTTAGGTAATCCAACTACCTAATTCATTGAACCACTGCATAATAGACCATAAACCTGGAGATAATCATTGGTCTGCCATAAGTTACTGACAAACTGTATCACATAATGTTTTATAGAGTACACATTGCCACGAGCATATATTCAAAATCATAAAGTTAGTGGTGATACACACTGTTTGCAAAGGTAGCTGTAAATCCAACTACCATATGACCACAACCACGATGACCCCTAGAGGTCAATTTATAAATTAATTATACATATCATGTGCACGATGACATCAAACAAAAAACAGTCAGAAGTTATTGGATGTTTTATATTAATTAATATATTTAATCTAATATCTCTTTTCAATATTTTTTACAGAAAAAAAATAATTGCTAAATCTCTTTTTTCCCCCACTAAATATGTAGATTATACATACCCAATACAATGTTCATATCTATTGTGTGCAGCACCAGGATAGACAAAATAACAAGCTCCTAGCTGCTTTAGATATCTCAATCTTTGGAACTGAGGGGTATCTATAATCTTTACACACAATGGGTGAATTTCTATATGACCATGAACAGAATCATTAAACACCTGAAAATATTATCAAAAATAAAAATGTTGCTATGGAAGAATCAATTATAAAAAAAAATTGTTCAACTATATGTATTAACAAATATTTTGTTTTGTTTCAAGGGTATAGAAAAGATAATAAACTAGATGTGTCGGAACGACACGAATGTGACCGCCGTGAATATTAAGGAGGCTCGCAAATGCTTCACCCTTTCTTAATTCCCTCAATAATACTTGTGATTATACACTCTCATACCAAAAATCAAGTCAATATCTCAAATCATAGTGAAATAAAGTGGTCAACTAAATATTTGGCCAAATTTCAAAGCCCAATGGTTATAAGTTGGCTAAAAATCATTCAACCGGAACGAATTTCAAAGTTGATCTGTAACTTATGATTATACACTCTCATACCAAAAATCAAGTCAATATCTCAAATCATAATTAAATAAAGTGGTGACAACTAAATATTTGGCCAAATTTCAATTTCCAAGGGCCATAACTCGACCAAAAATCATTGGACCGGAACAAAGTGTATATTTGATCTGTAACTCATCACTATACACTCATATACCAAAAACCAAGTCAATATCTCCAAGCATAGCAAACAAAAGTGGTGACAACTAAATATTTGGCCAAATTTCAAAGTCCAAGGGACATAACTCGGCCAAAACTCATTGAACCGGTACGAAACGTAAACTTGATCTGTAACAACTGGTGACAACTGTTTTATTTCGGAATTACGGAATGTCGGACATGGGTAACACTATATTTCCCGGCCACTTAGTGGCGGGGACATACAAAATCATAGTACACAACATTTCTTGCAATATTTATGCAAAAGGTGGAACTGGCACATTTCATGTGGGACTGACATAAATGTTCATTCTGCCAGTTCTATAACTGACAGAAAATTTTGAATGTTCGCGACCTCTGAATTACATACAGCAAAACATTTTAACATACATTAAGAATATATTGGTTTCTTACTTGACAATTTACCATCAAAATGATACAGTTGACATAAACTCAGAGACCAAAATATACAATACAATTTTATAAACTCGTCTACTCTTAATTACCTTTCTCTGGTGTTCATCTGAAATTCCTCTGATAAACTTCAATATTTTTAACCTGTCACCAATTTTGCTGAAAATATATTTATGTACATGTAGATTATTGGGTAATGATCTAATCACAAATGCAATTTCATTTTTTTTTTATCGTTAATTCTCATTATTATTGATTTGTACATTTTCCCTTTGATCTTTGCACACGACATTATACAATTAATGACTTTTCATATGGTGGACACTGTGATTTATCAACCCCGAGGTAGTGATGTTCACCGAAGCCAACGGTAGTGGTTGATAAATCAGTGTCCACCGAAATGAAAAGTCATCAATTGTTTTATTAAATGACACATTTTAAGTGTAATTTTGGGGTGAAAATTGTGAATTGTTGCTGTTTCTTAGACATTTCCATTTATTCTTTTTTATATGTAGCTGCTTCAAACCAACAAACACCAGTTTGTAAAGCTTGACATTTCTAATGTTTCAAAACAATAAAATTGATTAAGAAAAAACGAATACAATTTCAAAATTTTAACAAATAAAATATCACAGTTTCAGTAACATTTTTAAGCAATTTTTAAAGAACACAGGTAAGCATAATTAATTTATGTTGTAGTTTATGGTAATGTTAGAGCAATTATTTTAGTTTTCCCCTGTTACTATATTTGGGTACGTATTAACTTCTGGTTCTACTGACGAAGCTGCTTCGTTCATTTTTGTTTCCTAACAGTCGTCTGCTGATTACCGAAGTTCGTTAGCAAGACCGCCTCTGATTGGTTGAGGTTCAAAATGTCGGTCAATAGTTATCTCCGTTTGTTCTTTGTCCGGATTTGTTTTATGTATTATCTGTCTCTTGAATAAATGTAAGAAATGGCAGCAGACCATACCTGTTAACACTCCCCCTTTTCTTAGGAGTCTCCCGCGTAAGAGCCTTATCTCCCGCATGAACTGGGTCTCCTGCGCGGGAGACATTAATCTCCCGCACACACCTTTTCCTCCCGCACGATTTCCCCTCAACAAAAAAATAAAGTACAATAAAATCTTGACCTACATTTTGCGATCAATATTTCTGGAAATTCCCCATTTGGAACTCCCGCGCTGATGAAAAACGCAGAGAGATACGAATGGTAAAGGTGTTTAAATGATATCCGGTTATTGATCTGTTTGACACCTTTACAGGTAAATTGGGTCATGGAGATTAATTAAGGTGTTGATGATTATACAACAATTATCCAGATTGACAGTTAATTGGGCATAAGGAAGTGGGTTTGTGGCACACACTTAGATGATTAGAAGTGTGATAGCAGCAATTAAAAATAGTTATAAAACGTTGTGCAAACAAGAGTCGGACAACCTTTGATGCCGAGAGGAAAACTTCTTACTTCGATCAAACGTGCAATGAATTCATCTCGGATTGAGTTGTTATGGCTTGTTTGGGACCAAAGCCGATCAAAGTATTATTTAAGGACTAAGTTCCAGGATGGAATTGATAAACCACAAAAATGCCGAAACGTATGCCATCACCCACCACACCAGCATCAAAGTCACTTTTTAATTTTAGTGCTCTATGACTTTATTGTTCAGAACATTCTGTCTTCATTGTTATTGTTTTGTTATAACCTTATGATTATGAATGATTATGAATAAATTATAAATACAGTTTTTATCCTTCATTCATCATATGAAACACTACTAATAAGACAGAAATGTAAACAATATATATTGAAATGGGATGCAGTTGGTTCAATACTGAAAGAAACAAAAAGAAAACATCAATTAACAATAAAAACATGCATCAAATACGTCGATAAAAAATCTCCAGTTACGAGACCAAATCTCCAGCCAAAAATTTACAAATCTCCAGTTGTAGCATAGCAACTCTATCACATGTACATGTATGCAACTACAAGGTACAATTTTGTGCGCTTAAAGGCGACGCACAAAATCTCCCCCTTAGAAGAGTTGGTAGGGGGGAGATCTCCCCCCTAACAGTTCCCAGAGGTTAACAGGTATGAGCAGACGTGTTTTTATCATTTCATTTAATTTGTGATTGTTGCAGGGCACGCGTTGTGTCCTGCTTCATTATTACAGAGGTGCCACTCCTGAACTGTCTTTTTTGGTGTTCCTGATATAATTCCAGAATTTTTTTTGGAGTTTCTATTGACTTGTCATAGCAAATGATGTTTTCTAGATACTGCCAGTATGCCTTTCTGCTTTCTTTTTGTAGTCTACGTTTAGTTTCTCTATATTGATCAGTGTTCACTTGCATGTATTTTCCCTGTAAAATCGGCCATTTTCTAGAAAATGGTGGAATCTGAATGATCAATCATCATATTTTCAAAGTATTTCAAAATACAATTTGCTTGGCCTACATTCCAGAAACGGTCATGAACTGTGATGACGATTATGTCAACAAACCACAGGGGCTTGTTACGATTTAAAAAAAAATTCACTCTACTCTAAAAAGTAGTGAACAAGCCCCTGTGAACAAACCGGAAAAATACAAATGCTTGGGGAATACCATCGATGGAAACATATTTAACAAGCATAATGATCAGGGAAAAAAGACATTAGTAAAAAGGATCTTTTTTACTTGCATGAAATTTATTAAATTCAAACTTCTCTGTTTTAATCTCATCTTGTAATTTTTGACGTTGAAAAGAATTCCCTCTGTGTTTATGCACGCTATGAATATACAGAATGACGTCATTGGTCTCGTGCTGCGCGATAATTGTAAATCAAAACAAGTGACCGACTTTATTGCATGACCGAGCAGATGTCACGTTAGGAATAGGATATATCAATATTGAAAAAAACATTCGATTAAATAATATTAAATCACCAAAAATGTTGACCCTGCGTTTCTTTTTCCCTTCAGTATATATATATATATATATATATATATATATATATATATATATATACAAGAATACATAGTTTGTCTAGTCTATTAGCCAGCACAGCAGCATGGGCATGCAACACACAGTTGGGTCTGCCTAATGATGAGATTGAAATCCTTTCGTCCGCCAGTTGATAAAAGTTGGCGGGTAATATATTATAAAAGTCAAAGTCGATAGATGGTGGTCTTAAGTATTTTTTCCGGATTTTTGTTTTATGTCAACAATAAAAAAAACTTTATATTTTGTGATATTCAACTTTCACTCAAATATATACACACTGGCCAGACAGAAATGCTGTGCTTCCATCTAGGTAATGCCTACTCCATATTATATTAGACATAAAAACTGGTATAAATGTTTTCATAATCTTATTCGAATAAATCGATTTCCAATGAAAACATTTTTTAAATACCAAAAATGGGATAAAACTCTCATTCTGGAGGGGGAACATGAAAAGATTACTTTTTTTTACTGAAGATTTATGGAACTATTATTGCATTATCGCAACATGTGAAATTTGATTTTCCTGAACTATGAACCCAATAGACCGCTATGGGTCATTTATTGGAACAACATTTATTTCTTCATATTACATTATTACATTACTTCCGTTTTTCATTGAAATGTTACAATATGATTGGTTATGAAGTGGTCACATGATAATAAAAGAGATGTTTTGCATCCCAATAAAACTCAAACCCGAACTTGCACGTGCCTCCATGACGACGTCAGATGTATTATCAATCAATGGCGTAGTAATTTCCAACAGCAAATAATTTCACAAATAAAATTCAACTATTTTACGCTTCATACAAAATGTGCTTCGGTCCACGCTTTTACAGGCCAATAAAACTACCAAAAAATGCATTCAATTCTTAAATGCAGCCTCATGCCAAGTATAATTGCATAAAATGCTTCCATTTGTACTAGATTGAATATCCATTTGAATATGATATTTCATGGGATAACAATTAAATTTCAATTCCTGGTTCTCAAGATTTATTCTATTATCTAGTCCATATAAAATTTTAGACCTCAAAAGTCTCTCTCCCTACAGACCTTGCGATCCTCATTTGTACAAGCTTGAATTAATGCTCCTACATCAATACATACACTATTCCCATGCCCATGAGACTTTCTTCTGTTAACATGTCTAACTCTGCTCCCGATATATTTTCACCTGAAGTAAAATAAACTTGTATTCAAATGATTGCAATAAGATAAAATGAAAAACAAAAAATACCATACTGTCACAACAGTTCTAAAATTCAATAGAAAAATCGCAGAAAGAGGCAAAATCGATAGCCCTTACACACAAATACATGATCGCTCTCTTTCCTGGCTTGGTACAGGCACTACAATAAAAAGTGGCAGGGCTAAAGTAGATTAATGGGCACATATACATTAAACTGATCAACAAATTCTCCTTGTAAATGATTAAACAGTAGAATGTCTTAATACTATGAGAAAATGTTCATGTATTTGTAGTTGTAAATCCAAATGCCATACGATCATGACAATGACAGACCCCTTGCATAAAGGGCACTGCATGGAACCTGAATATATGCCCTTTATGAAATAGACGTTTATATACTAGTTCAAATAACCGACATTTTGTCATTCAATGGAGAAAGTGAAACTGGTTTTTATAGATAGTAATTTGTTATTTACAAGCGTCCTTTGGCTGTAGCTTGTGATTTTAATTCTGATACTTCTAGACTTATTACAACATTATTCCACCACGACTTGGTTGACCGTTATGGAATATCTGTGTCACAAATGACAACGGATATGTTCCACTTGTCGTAAGCACTTCCCGGTCCTTTCCTCGTTCATGACTTATCACCGGGTCTGTAACTAGATTAACCCGACAGGTGTCACTAGTGAAGCAGGAACTGCTTACCCTTCCGGATCATCTGAGTTCACCCCCGATTTTTAGTGGGGTTCGTGTTACTCGATCTTTAGTTTTATATACATGTATGTTTTGTTGATCGTTGTTTGTCCTTTTGTACTTTTTCTTTTGGCCATTGTGTTGTCTGTTCTTCTTCAATATACGCATTCTGATTGCCCCTTTGGTATCTCCAAGCTCATCTTCCCAAAGGCTTCAATATGCCTACTGCAGTGATTCAGCGAGTGCTCGTCATTTTCGTAATTGACGAATGCATTTTAATTTTGACGATTATTTTTCACAGCAATTCGGCACTTAAAATTGTTTGAAAATCATCAAATTTATCATTAAAGTTATCATGGTCTCTGACATGCTTACCACCTATGCCAATTAAACACAGGTATCATCTATTTAATTACGTAATCAAAATGATTAAAAATTTACAAAGGTGTGATAATTACCTGATCATGATCGACTGCTGATTTTTCCCCGACAAAGGAATTAATCAAGGTTAATAAAGTTTGTACTAATTTAGACATTTGCTCAAAATTCCTAATGCCAAAAATTGCTATATAAACCACATTTTGATGAAAGTCAAAAAGGGCAATAACTCCCTAAAAAAAGTCAAATCAAACTGTGACAATGATATGAGAATCTTAAAATGTAGCAGTTGTGTGTGCAAAAATTTTGTGACGGACAGACGGACAGGACAAAAACAATAGGATGAAAGATATAATTATCAGAAATAAATGTGACGAATATCTTTTTTTTTAGATTATGAAGCATTGCAGTGCAATTGTATGTTTGGTTCTTGTTTTCCAAATTAACAACCGCCACGATATAACTGAAATATTGTTGAAAGTGACGTTAAACACCATAAACCAAACCAAAATCAAATTAACAAGTGTGTCTTTTTACCTCTAAATTTGTTTGCTGCTTCTGGTAAACCAAGTTCCTTAAGTTTCTGCCAGATATCTTCCACCGAGTATGATGACAAACTGTCAACAGGCGCTTTTTCCTCTGTGTCAGGCTGGCTCACGGGGACATCTGGAGTACGTCTTTTTGGTGTAGATTCTTCATTACCATTCTTATCGTCCTCTACTTTTCTCTTTCTGGTGCTCATGTTGGAGTAAGTTTACTGGAGGTGTTTCTGTTTAAATAAATAACTTTCTTTAATGCAGTAATTATATCCAAATCCAATGTGTATTACAATAAATGGAAGAATGTGTCCATGGACACGGATACTTCCGCTTCCAGCAAATCAAAAGGCATAACTCGAAGGTGGAGAAAGTGGTAAAGTTTCCTCCTTCACAACCCCTGACCTTGACGTTGTGCATAAATCTAAAATGATGTCCCTTAGTTAATGGAGTTGTTGAAATTTGTGTCTCGAAAAATTCTGTTTATTTGTAGTTTCTACAAAACTTTTCGAGCCCTTGTTTATGGATTATACACATCTTTAATATATTTATCTGAATACGTTAAGATAGAAATGACTTTCGATCGGTAAATGTGTATTTATTCATTTATCAAATACACCTTGTGTTCAATCCTGAGATCTACTCACGACTCTAAAACATGGCCTTTATAAAAAGAGACCTATCTGTACAGTTCAGTACAAAATTCTTTAAAGGGAAATCGCACGAAATGATCATAGACCAACTTAAAGAAACAATAGACCTTGATCAAGTGAAATCTGTGCAATTGACGGAAAACAGTTGTATTGTATCGGTGGAGGATTCCGAAACGAAGGATAAACTGATTATTAATGGATTAACTCTCAAAAACAGGTCAGTCTCATTTTTAGATGTTGAGAAAACTATTACAAATATCACCATTAAAGATATGCCATACGAGGTTCAAAACTGCTTTGTAGCTACCCAAATGCTTCGGTATGGTCAAGTGATCCCCGAGTCCGTGCGCAGGGGGTATATAAAAGGTACAAACATTGAAAATGGATCAAGATACTTACAAATGTTGAAGTGTGACAAAACCTTACCAAATAAAACCAATTTCGGTCGATTTGAAGTTAGAATCTTTGCCGACAACAATCGCACAGAGTGTAAATATTGCAGGACGACAGACCACCCCTCTTCTTTTTGTAGAGACAAACCCGCTCGCGTTGTACGTTGCTACAACTGTAATCAAATGGGACACATTGCTAGAGACTGTAACAATGAGCTCGTTTGTTCTTTCTGCAAGCAAAGTGGTCACTCTAGAAATAATTGTGAACAATATATTACTGAAAAGGCAGGCGACGCGATTATGGGAGTTATGCCTCGGAAATCTTAGAAGGACGACAAACAAAACAAGAGGACGCACAAATACATCTTAACGAAACTTTTCACGTAGACAGACATAACTTAAACAATAATGAAACAGTCCAGAAAACATCTGACATAACGAAAAGTAGTGGTAACAATGTCAACATTATTCTGGGAGCTTCAAATGCTAAACGTCTGGGTCAGTTCCATCAAAACACTATCAATGCATCGGTGTCCGGTGCAACACTGGACAATGTCGAACAATGCATAAGCCTGGCCACTTCTAAAATCAAAACACCTAACACACACATTGGAAAGGTGATCTTGTGTCTTGGAACAAATGACGCCACGAGAAACAGAGATGACAGTGACCAGATCAATATCACTGCAACACAAGCAATCTCCAAAATAAAACCAACTTTCCCGAAGTTACAGATTGCTGTGTGTAGTATACTCCCGAGAAAAGGTCGCGGATAACACCTTCTTAAGATGAATGACACATCAAACATGTTAACGGTTTCTTGAAAAAAATGTGTATTAGAGATGGTACATTGGACTTCATTGATATCCACAAAGAATTTAGTAAACAAGGTAGTGCAATAAAACCCTTGTTTGATACTAACGACGTCAGCGAAGTACGCATCAGTAGCTGTGGTGAAGAAAAACTATGCGAGATATTTTCCAAATATTTGACGGCGCTACCGGGGAAAAGAGAATTTCCAGTAACACCACAACATGACAAAAAACGTAATCTTAGTGATATTACAATAAGTCCGTCTTCAGCCGAGGCAAAACCTAAGCACACAAAAGCGGGATCGCCAATGATGTCTGGCATCCTAAACAGATAAACTCTTATCAATTCTTAGTAAATGTATGCTTGTGTATATATATATGTTATTTATTTTAACTATTTCTCAAGAAACTTAAAAGAAAAAAAAATAATGATAAAAACAAATAATGTCTTTTTGTTACCTTTACATTATTACAGTGATCTTGTGTGTAATTTATTGTACAATTGTAACTTATTATATGCATTGTAAAATATGCAAAGTCCACACATTTTTTGTAAAGAACAAATTTTGTGTTACCAATATAGTATTTAAAACATTTGTTATAAATATAATTAATTTTATGCATTATATTTATTTCATATTTATGTTGTATACACTATTTGTAAATGCAACTGTTTGTAAACATTATAAAGTTAAAATATTGAAGACGAATGGTAATCGAACAAACCGTAGTAAAGTTAAAAATAGGGCAATACACATACTCTTTCACGGTAGAGTAAACAAACTACTTACATATTATTCCCTTTTGAAATTTTAAACAGGTTGAGGCTTTTCACCTTTAAACTCTAGCTCCGCCCTTGTACATATTGTTCACAACTCTCCATTCCTTAAAAATAATGGAGAGTTTAGACAATAGATTTACATCACAGGTGGATTTTAAGAGACAAAAAGAAACGTGACTTGGTTTTAAACTGGCTGGTAGCCAAAAAAAATGACGTAATTTGTTTACAAGAAACTCACTCAACAAAAGATTATTTGATTCGATGGCAAAATGAATGGAAAAACTGTGGGGGTGACAATAGCTTTTTTTAATTGTGGTACGAGTGACTCAAGAGGTGTGGGAATTTTATTGGGCAAAAAATTTAAAGAAAATGTAGAATTCTTTTCTCAGGATAAGTCTGGTCGCATTTTACGTAGTACATTAAAAATAAACGACTCAACTTTTTATATATCAAATATATATGTGCCGAATAATGGTAAAGAAAGAAAATCGTTTTTTAATGCAATTAACGATACACTGTTCAAATATACGGACGATTCCGATAAAAACTACAGTTTAATTTTGGGTGATTTTAATAGCGCTATTCAAACAAACTTGGATCGCAATCCTCCTCAACAAGTAGACGACATATCAGTCCGATAATTCCAAAGCATGTTACATAGAAATGATTTATTTGATGTGTGGAGAAAGGTAAATCCAGAAACTAAGAGATATACTTTTAAACGCGGTAAATCGAAATCAAGAATCGATTATATTTTATGTAGTAACGCCGTAAGCAGTAAGGTGTTTGGTACTCGGATTAATCATTTCCCATTTAGTGATCATGATATCATAATAACAAAATTAAAAACTGAAGATATTAATAGAGGTTCAGGTACGTGGATAATGAATCTTGAAACAATAAAATCTGAGCAGTTTAGACATGCTTTTAAAATTTGGTGGGATAACTGGAAAATTGAGAAAAATAAATACAGTGATATACAGGAATGTTGGGATCTTGCGAAAAACAAAATAAAATTGTTAACAATGGAAATAAGTAGAAACTTAAATTGTAAGCAAAACAAAAAAGAAATCGATAGATTAGAAAGGAAACTCGATAAATTAAAACTAATAGCGAATGAAACGAATGAAATAAGCGCGCAAATAAAGCAATTAGAGGGCTTAATTAAAAACTATTATAATAAAAAAACAGAGGCAGCGAAAGTTAGATCTCGTGTTAAATGGGCGGAAGAAGGGGACAAATCAACGAGATATTTCTTTAACCTTGAAAAAAAACGGGTCCAAGAAAAGTTATGGTATAGGATTAAAACGACAGACGATAAATGTAAGTACGACATTGACTCGATAATAAATGAGCAGGTTGATTTTTACTCCAAACTTTTTCAATCAGAAGAGTGGGATGAAAGTAGTGCTCACGAACTTACAAGGTATATTGTTAATAAATTGGACAATAACGATTAGTAAAGTTATTAAAATATTAAAACCAAAAAAATCCCCAGGAGATGATGGTATTATTCCAGAATTTTATCAACTTTTTTGGCAAGATATAAAAAACGAATTCTTTGAAGTGATTGAAAATTTTGTTAATTTCGAATATACTTTAAGCGCATCACAGTAGTTTTTAGTTTAAACATATTTTTTTATTTGCTAAATATAACAAATAGGGATCGGACACAAGTTTTTCCAACTTATGAAGTCTTCTCCCGAATACAATAATTTACAATATGGATTAGCATGCGCAATGAAATGATATAATATGTATATAATAGCATAGAGTTAAATATACAAGGAATGACTATATACAAAAACATAATTATAGACAATATACGAAAAAAGAAAAAAAAATAAAGAAAAAAGAAAAGAGAATAAATACTTTTGGAGATGTGTGTTGGTTCTTTAGATCATTTAGACAATTGTAAATCTTTTGGAGTCTTTAATATATTTAAAAGCATGTTTAAAAATGGTTATATTTTCTTCATATGTTAGGAGATCACTTCCTTTTGTCAGTAGATTTACATCAATATTAATGTTAGAAGGTAGCCACAGTACAAGGGGGTCTTGACTTTATTACATAAGGGAGGGGAACGGGAAGATATAAAAAACTGGAGACCATTGACCTGACTGAATTGTGATTATAAAATAATTTCGAAGCTTTTGGCCGAACGATTAAAAAAAATGTTTTAACTAAGCTAATTCATCCGGACCAAAAAGGGTTTGTAAAGGGTCGGAACATAAGTGAAGCAAACAGAATGATACAAGACATCATACAATACGTAGACGAAGAAAATGAAGAAGGCATAATAGTTTTCTTAGATCAACAAGAAGCATTCGATAGAGTTGATTTAGGGTAGGTAGACTTCGTGTTAAAAACATTTAACTTCGGGGGGAAACTTAGGGGGTGGATTCAACTGTTAGTTAAAAATGCTACAACATCCATAACGACAAATGGATTTGTTTCAAAATTTTTCTCCATATCTCGCTCATGTAGACAGGGGTGTCCCGTCGCACAACTAATTTACATATTGCAAGCCGAACCAATGGCATGTGCAATTAGAGGAAATAATGATATAAAAGGGATTAAATTACCAGGTGAACCGGGTGTGAAGGAATTAGAAGTCAAAATAACTATGTTTGCAGATGACACACAACTTTTCAATAAAGATGAACGCTCTGTTGAGAAATCCTTCGATATACTTTCAAAATATAAAAAAGCATCCGGATCAAGAATTAATTATAATAAAACAAAAGTTATTTCTATTGGCACTGCCCGCCATAGAAAACCAAAATTAATAAAATATCATGGATCAAAGAAAATGTAAAAACTTTGGGGGTACATCATGGTTACAATGTTGACAATGATAAAATTTGGAAGGACATTATTGATAGAATGAAAAATTGTATGCAAGTTTGGAAAAGCAGAAAACTTTCTTACAAAGGTAAAACTATAATTGTGAAAAATCTTTTGTTATCATATTGTGGATTTGAAATTGAAATGAAGGGCATTCCTGATAAATTTAAAAAATAAATTGAAACATTAATGTGGGACTTTATATGGGAGGGGAAAGTTGATCAGATTAAAAGAGATGTATGTTGTTTAGATATAGAAAATGGCGGCATGAGTATGATTAATCTAGATTCCTACATTGACAGTAGAAGAATACAATTTATTTATCGCATTATTACGAACCAATTGAAAATTGGAATGTTATTGGAAAATATTGGTTAAGTAGACTTGATTTTAAATTTAATGAAACTTTTTTTATTTGCAAATGCTCAAATGTTTCATCCTTAAATTTAAACAGGTATCCCTTGTTTTATCAAAAATCAATCCAAACATGGACAACATTTTTACAATGTGAACAAAAGGTGGAAACCAAAACAGATATCTTGCATGTTAGATTATTTGGGAATTGTAATATAACCTTCCAAAATAAACCTTTAATATTTTCTTCATTTTTAAGAAGTAATATAAAAACTATTCAAGACATATGTGATGCAAATTCAAAACAATTCATCGATTGTGATTTATTATATTCTAAGCTGATAGACAGGAGAAACTGTATCTCAGAATACTCTAAAATTAAGAAATGTATTCCAAAAGACTACTTAAAGTTCTTAAAAAATGAAAATAATGATATAGATAACAAAACTAAAAGTAGAAATAAAATGAAATTGATAAATAATTAAAAACTTACAGATATTAGAGGCAAAATTATTAATACAAAAGACGTGAAGATTAAAATTATACAAAAAATATTGAATAAAAAATCAATACCAAAATGTCAAGATAAATGGAATAATGTTTATAATGAAGAATTTCACTGGCCAAAAATTTGGAATAATCTTAAAAGACTGGACATCAGTAATAAAATTAAAGAATTCCAATGGAAATGCAACCATAACATTATTTACACCGAAAATAGACTTAGAAAAATGAACCTATCCATTGGAAGATGTCACCTTTGTAAAGAATCGAACATTCAAGAAGATCTCCAACATTTGTTTTTTAAATGCATTATATCTAACTGATTCATATCAAACATCACAATTTTAATAAACACTTTAAATGTGGGAACTGTTAACTTAAATGAGAAAAATATGATGTTTGGGTTCAATATGGGGGGTAAACATGAACTTCTATTAAATACATTAATTTTTATATCTAAGTGGTCTATTTGGAAGGCAATAAACAAAGTTAAATATGACCAAATTCATATCAATCAAAATGTACTTTGTAATATATGGAAACAGACTTTAAAATCTGAACTAAAAATTTTGATAACGGCCAATTGTAATGATACAATAGATAAAGCCAAAATCTTGACAATTCTATCAGTGATTAGTAAGTAGTTATAATATATGAGTACAATGCATGTATGCAAATGTTATAAAAAATTATGTTGAAGCTATCATAAAATGCCGATATAGATTGACTTACATGTTGATTTTATTATTGATAAATTTAGTTGTATTTTTGAAATGGGATCATGTGGACTCTAATAAATCTCTTATTAACCCTGGATAAGAGATCTATTGTAAAACAGGGAACCTTAGATTATTTTTGCTTACCTGGGCATCTAAGGTGTTTTGTTAACAGGCGAGTCAAACAATAAAGTATTATGTTATTAAAAAAAAAAAAAAAAAAAATGATTTTCTGAAGGAGAACTTAACTTGAGTTATTGAGCGGAAACAAAATGCCGAACTGACGGGAGAACGAACGTAGGTACATGGGTAAAGCTTAATACCTCCGTTGCCTAGCAATGGCGGCATACAAAATCAACTAAGACATATAGGGAGTAGGGTACTGTACTTTTGTTTGTACTCAATGGTATATCTGATTAAAATATGAGTACATTCTATAATATGCTTGCTTTACATAACATGTATGATGAATAGCAAGTGAAAATATTAGGTTGTAATTTAATAGTACAAAGATCTGAAGTTTATTGTGTATGGTTATTCAGGTGTAGATTTAATGCTGTTTGTAGTGGTTACTGTGTTACAAGAACAGATTCATGGGCTGTGTTTTCCCTAAGAACTGGTGGCCAGCCAATTTGACCTCTTCAAATGCCAAAAAATTGAGATAAACATTTTATTTTGGTCGTTTGCTGCATTCATGTTCAGAAGATCAAATCTGAATCTCAGTAACTCTTTTTGCAAATAATTGGTTTATGTGCAGGGGATGTCATCATCATGGTTTAACTGTTTATTCAAAAATACATTAGTAGTATATGGGGACAGCACAAGTCGCATTTCAGGAGGAGCTGTGAAGAGGAGCTACCGGAAGTGCCGTAAGTCACATGACCAGAAGTATGTTCTGCACACGCCCAGATTTTTCCCCATACATTTTTCCGTGTTTTTTTTGGTTTCCCGCGCTTTTTACTTACTATAGTTGTAGTACAAGTAGCACAGTAGTACAAGTACTATGGTTACCGGAAGTGACCCAAGGTCACCCGAAGGAGTTCCCTTGGGTGCGCGCATGCGCAACCGGAAGTTGCGCAATATCCGTCCTAGTGGGGTCTTTTCACCGGAAGTGACGTCATCAAACGTCACGTGACCTCTTCGGTGTTCCCTAGGAAGGGTGGGGTGCGCGCATGCGCAACCTGAAGTTGAGCAATATTCGTTCGGAAGTGCCCTTGGGGTGCTCTCTAGGGCGTCCGTGTCTATCATTTTCTACCTCTTTCACTGGTTATCTGCCCTTTTCCCGCCATTTTCATGGGGAGCACCTTCAATAATTACATTTCTTACGTTTGTTGTTTTCGGATATGTTGTGTAGTACTCCAAGTAGTCTATCACGTCCGCGTTGCATGTTTGTTTTATTTTCAGAGATCTTTTAACGTTTTATTCATTAATTGTTCGTTTTTGCTATATTTTTTTGTGTGAACTTCCTATCTACGACGATGTTTCTTGATTCCTTCCTCTAATTTTCGTGTTTATTCAACATCTTAATCACTATTGTATTGACTTGTTGCAGTTTTGTCATATATGTTTACGTTAATGTGTGATATTTTCATAATGTATTTTCCATATCTTTTCACTATTCAACTTTGGTTTGTTCCATATTTTTCATATCATTTCACTATTCGACTTGCCTTTCTTCCATATTTTCCATATCATTTCACATTTCAACTTATTTTTCTTCCATATTTGCCATATCATTTCACAATTCAACCTACTTTTCTTCCGCATTTTCCATATCTTTTCACATTTCAATTTTCTTTTCTTCCATATTTTCCATATCATTTCACAATTTTCTTCCGTATTTTCCAAATCTTTTCACTATTCAACTTACTTTTCTTCCATACTTTCCAAATCTGTTCACTTTTCAACTTACTTTTCTTCCATATTTTTCGTATCTTTTCACTTTTCAACTTACTTTTCTTCCATATTTTCCATGTCATTTCACTATTCAACCTACCTTGCTTCCATATTTTCCAAATCATTTCACTATTCACCTGGCTTTTCTTCCATATTTCACATATCTTTTCACTTTTCAACTTACTTTTCTTCCATAATTTTCGTATCTTTTCACTTTTCAACTTATTTTCTTCCATATTTTCCATATCATTTCACTATTCACCTGGCTTTTCTTCCACGTTTTCCATATCTTTTCACTATTCAACTTCCTTTTCTTCCATATTTTCCCTATGCTTTTTCATAAGGCCAAGTTTAAATATAGAATGTCAATAACAACCGGTTCACTTATCAGTAAATAAGATTAAAAGATGTATTAAAAAAATAAGAAATAAAATTCAGTTAAACCCGGTTGCATGTCTGAGGAAGACCAAGGGTAATCATCTTTAAAAAAGAGGTTTTATTTCACACGTTTAACTTAGAACGTATTTTTTTTTTACTGGGATGAATTAAGAAATTCAATTTACGCTTAAGTTTTATAAAAACAAATTTATCTTTTTTGTATTTTTGTGAAGGTTATACACCCAAAAGTTCAACTGTGAGATTTTGGGTCCAAGTCCAAAATGAGTTTTTTTGGGTTTTTTGGGCATTTTTGTTATATTTTCAGAGATCTTTTATCGTTTTATTCATTAATTGTTCGTTTTTGCTATATTTTTTCGTGAACTTTCTATTCCTGCGGCAGTGTATATCCTTCTGTCAGCGGCGGTGGAGGCGGTGGGGGTGGCCGTGGCATATTAGGGGTTTCATCAGTACTTGACTGTTTTGAGGACCAGTAGGCCATCATAATTTGGGAAAGGTGTGCTGCCGGAAGTGACGTCAGCGGAAATGACGTCACCAGAAATGACGTCACATGACCAGAAATCACGTGACTGACGTCACTTCCGGTCTATGACTGACATCACAGATCGCACCGTTATTTTTAAAAACAAATTATAAAAATTAATAAAAATAATTTTTTCTTGTAAAATTTCAAGTTGGAAACTATTTAAGTTAACCCTTTGAATGCGCTAGGAACATATATGTCCCTTGTTGGTAGACTGCGCTAGGGACATATATGTCCCTTGGGAAAGAAATTTACTTTTATTTTTATTTTCTTTAAAAATAAGTTACTCAAATACATTATAATTAGATTACACAATTTAAAGTCAGATACAGATATTGCACATATAGAACCACTTTAAGATTAAAAAACACAAATGGTAAGCAACGTCACATTGCTGTTAAGATGACGTCACCCTAATAAAAAGTTTATAACATCAGGAATAATACCGCACACGGCGCTACGGTTATACACGAAACGTCGCAGTCAAAGGGTTGATTAAAGCTCTTTTTATCATAAAGCAACATAATATACTCTATGACCTACATTTCATAGTCACGTACTATGACGTAGTGCACAATAATACATGATATGTAAATGAGGTATCGATCAATGAAAACCATACATAGGTGTGTGTATGTGAAAACAAATGTTGTTTCCGGAAGAAATATGTACTTTTATTGGTTGATATGGGACATCGCCGGATCTTCCAGTCGTGATAGAAATGTTGTTATGTCTTTCCACTCGTTCCGCTTCGCTCCACTCGTGAAAAGACATACAATTTATATCACTCGTGGAAGATCCACCGGTCTTCCATATCAACGTATGAAAGAATCTATTATTCTTTAAATTTTTTTTACATTTGAAAATGACTGTTGTTCACCGGGTCCTTTCGTATTTAAATCTTTAAAAAATTCATATAAGGTATTGATTTCAATATTTGGTTGTTGTTTTCTCTTACGTCCACCTAATATTTTCCAGAAATGTTTGGGATTATCTCTTGAGGCATTTTTTAAATCATTTGAAAATTTTTTACAGTAAATTTTATATTTTTCATCCATAATTTTCTTATAACCCTTTTCATCATCAATCATAATTTCTCATAGTGTTATTCAACTTATAACGTCTCTTAGATTTTCGATATTTTTGTCTGGCAAATTTACAGTCTTTGTCAAAGCAAAGTTTTGGATTTTGACCATTTTTATTCTTGTTAATTTTACTATCAATGTTTCTACAATTAAATCTTCGAAACGTTTTCTTGGCAGAACCTGTTAAGATATTGCCAAGGTCTTCTAACAATGAGTTTATTATCGCTTGATCTGTGACACCAATTTCATTTTGCCAACGTGAAAGTTTCTGTTCGAAAATATGTAATTTTTCTTCTTCTATGTTTTCTTGAAAATCTGTTACCTTCTCATTTTCCCATGATTTTATTTTAGCTTTCGAGTGATTAGTTTTCCTAACAATATTACTATTGCTATCATTATTGTTTAAGTTAACAGATACAAAAATGTGTAGTGGTGCGTGGACATCTGAAAACAATTTACTACTTTCTAGAATATCAAAGTCAAATAATAATTTTAGAAGTTCAGGACTAGTTATACAATAGCCAACAACGCTAGCATTTCTACATGTAAATCTACCAATATTGTTATCATTACCCACTCTGCCATTAACTATAAACATACTGTTTCCTTTGCAAAAATGTAACAATAGATTACCAAACTTATTTTTAGATTTATCCATACTCATTCTGTTGAGTGACATTTTCAAATCATTCAGTACGTTTGTAAAATTGTCAACAAAGTCAGTAATATAATCATCAACATGTCGGTTATTGATCAAATCAACAAAATCAGTGTCAGTTGCAGTCCTCGCGTTAAAGTCTCCCAAAAGACATATATATTTAGATGTATTTGAAAAAGACAAGTATTGCTGTTGCAGTTCACTAAAAGCGTCTTCGGATGAGTATTTCGTATACTCTGGTGGTATATATACAACACCAACAAATACGGGCTGATCTGTTTTAAAGGGTTGCTCACTACATTTAAACCACATAGCATATTTACTGTCAGTATTAACAAGGCCTATATGTTTTGCTAAATTATCTTTAAAACCTACCATGATACCACCCGAACGGTTTTTGTAATTGTTCCCCCCTGTTTTTCATTACAAACTTGTAACCTGGTAAAATTATTATATCTATATTGTCAGTTTTTGTCTCCACAAAGCAGATTATTTCATAACTCTGTATTAAGTTTCTAAATTCGGGATACTGTAGCCTCGTTTTGATTCCACAGCAATTCAAACATACGATTCGCAATAAATTATCGTTACTATTTACATTATTATATAACGAACTATTTGAAAGGGACGCAACACCTTCATTTAAATCTGAATCTATTAATATACAATCATTTATGTCAGAAGTGTTATTCATACTACCATTGTCACCTATAGGTATGTCAGGGTTATCGCTCGCTTTGTCATCAAAATTACTAACTTATTGATTATGACTCAACTCCGTTATCCTTTCTACTACATGTACCTGTAATTGAGCGTAAATGCATATCAGAGCCATTAATAAAATTTAAATGTTTGTTTTCACTACTGATAATTACTCGGTTATTATAATATTGAAATAAATGTTCGAAATACAGTGTTTCATTTTCAAGCGCAGAATTATAACCGCATATACTTAGATTACATACACATGGATCACATTTACACTCAATGCAAGGGGTTGAAGTTATACAATGGATATTCTTATTGGTATTTAACATATGCCATGCATCAATAGATATAGCAGTTTTATTTTTATTAGAGTCAAGAATATACTGTTTTTGCGCTCCATGGCTATTCTAGTAGGCGTTTTCCGATGACTAGCGGAGATGAATCGGAGCGACACTGTCGCTTGCACGGTCTATCGGCCTCCTTTGGAGTTGTTAGGAGAGAGTACTGGTAACTAATTCGGTTTTCGTGTGTTGCCTCATCAGTGTCATCGAAAAAGTATTGCGAGCCGTTAACAAATAACTTGTCCCGAACAAGCACCGCATGTTTGCCCTGTCTCTTAGCGTCTTTCAGCACATGATAAAGCTTTCGACGTTTATCCTCAATATGTTTAGGAAACTGCTCGTGTATTCCAAAAGGTGTGTTTTTGAGCCATGTCGCCTGATCAAGAACCATACTCAAGTCTCTATGGTAAAAAAAAATCTTGCGACTATCGGTCTCGGTCTATCGTTGTATCTCTCCCCGAAACGTTGAACATTTCCAATCTCAATTTTGTGTTCGATTCCTAGTTTCTCAAATATCAATGTGAGTAACTTTCTCTCCACATCTTCTGTTGATTGTTCTGCTAAGTTTGTTAAAATGAGATTGTTTTTCATGAAGCGGCATTGTAAATTTATAACGGATTCCTGAAGTTCTCTGATCTCGTTGTTGGTTGGAATCTGTGATATACTGGTGTTTCCCGACTTTATCTTGGATTCTAAGACACGAATGCGCTGGTGTGAACATTCCATTTTTTCACTTTACTCATCAGGACAAAGAATTCTAATGGAAGTGTTTCCATAATATAAATTATACAGAACAAATGAATTTGGCAAGCGGAAAATGTCATCTCTGTCAAATTAGAGACAACGATGAAATGATACAGCATCTATTTTTTAAATATCATTCTGTGAGAAGAAAACGTTCTTTCAACACAGACAGTAAAGAAAAAAAATAAAAGGGGTCATGTGGTTTTAACCACAACGTTTACCTTTTGTTTATTGAACAACTTTGGTTCCCATGCTAAAAATTCCGTCTTTTCTAAATTTTTGCGAAAAACGTGCAGTCAGCCCCACACCCACTTTTGAAAATGGGGAATATGTCCCCTTGTCGATCCTCTCCCCCTGACACCTACTCTACCTTTTAACATATTTTTAAATAGTAATGTTTAAACCAATTAATTACTACATTTGAATTACCTCCCTTGTGGCGCTATCACGGCCACGACGGCCCCTGGTAGCAAGTGAAAAAAATCTACTCTGAAAACATCCTTTATATTCATTTGCTTTTACATTTCGTTTTATTATTTTTAAACACATTTCTTAAATATTGGGAAGTCCCGTTTTCTGTTCTGCGTTGCGTTCTGGCTTTGATGCCCGAGTGAACATTCGTTCTTAAATGTAAAATTAACACAAAGAGCAAATATATTGTATTGGGTTTGCGGCATGGAAATGGAGACATCGGGTATGATTAACATACAAAATGTACAAGAATTCATTGACAGCAAACGAATTAAGCATACATGAACCATTAGAAAGTTGGAATGTAATACTGGAAACAAGTATTGGCTCCGTAAGTAAGACATCTAGCTTAATGACAAAAATATGTTTATGTAAATGCCCTAATGTATCAATTATAAATTTGAATATCGTTCCAAATTTATACAAAATAAATCATGATCAAAATTATTGGAACTTATTCAATTGTGTAATAATGACATTGTTACTATTCTAAGAAAAAAACAAGAATATTTTATAACTCTACAATAACTTTTCAACACCAACCAATAATGCTTACCTCGTTTCTGCAAAGTAATCTACGAACTATAACTGATATTTGGGATTCAAATAATTTAAGTTTTAAAAGCTTAAGGATATATACAATTACAATGGTATATTAATAGACAGAAGAAACTGTATTTTAGAGTTTTCTTAAGTGAAAAAGCGATTTCCGAAAAGTACATAAAAGTATTAAAGGGTAAAACAGAAATAGTATCAGAACGTAGCACCTTTAATATCAACGATAACATACTATTTTTAAATAAAACATTACAACAATATCCAGTGATAAATTGAAAAATAAAAAGAATCTTTAAACAAAATAATAAACAAAAATGTCAGACAAAATGGGAAGATCAGTACGGGGGAATATTGATTGGACATAATTAAAGAAAATCAAAGTTACTCATCAGGACAAAGAATTCCAATGGAAGTGTCTCAATAATATAAATTATACAGAACAAATGAATTTGGCAAGCGGAATATGTCATCTCTGTCAAATTAAAGACAACGATGAAATGATACAGCATCTATTTTTTAAATATCATTCTGCGAGAAAAAGAGTTCTTTCAACACAGACAATAAAGAAAAAAAATAAAAGGGGTCATGTGGTTTTAACCACACCTTTTACCTTTTGTTTATTGAAAAACGTTGGCTCCCATGCTAAAAATTCGGGTGGGGAATATGTCCCCTTGTCGATCCTCTCCC
This sequence comes from Bathymodiolus septemdierum, assembly GCA_963383655.1. Taxonomy (NCBI): domain Eukaryota; kingdom Metazoa; phylum Mollusca; class Bivalvia; order Mytilida; family Modiolidae; genus Bathymodiolus; species Bathymodiolus septemdierum. The sequence goes on from OY726527.1 coordinate 56,578,029, forward strand.
CCTGACTCCTACTCTGCCTTTTAACATATTTTTAAATAGTAATGTTTAAACCAATTAATTACTACATTTGAATTACCTCCCTTGTGGCGCTATCACGGCCACGACGGCCCCTGGTAGCAAGTGAAAAAAAATCTACTCTGAAAACATCCTTTATATTCATTTGCTTTTACATTTCGTTTTATTATTTTTAAACCCGTTTCTTAAATATTGGGAAGCCCTGTTTTCTGTTCTACTTTATGTTCTGGCTTTGATACCCGAGTGAACATTTAGTTCTTAAATGACCCGAAAGGTCAATAAGATGAATTATACAATGAGCAGGTCATTTCTATCTTTTTTTTTCTGAATATAAGATTAATACAGAGAACAAATATATTGTGTTGTCAAAAGCTTGCGGTATGGAATTACTTCCACCTCCCCTCCCCGCACACACACACACTTTTTTATCTTCCTGTTTACGTATCAATCATCAATCAAGAATCGTTATAATTTCGTGCCTTTTTCCTTTATTTAACATGTTGTCCTAGAGTATAGAAAGTTGGCATATGTCAGTGTCATGACTACAGTTGAAAATTGCTGACTTGGCGTTAAACAGCAATCATTCACTAAAACTCATTTACAATAAATGGTATATCGATGCAAAGGACCTGAGTTAACAATAACAATTATAGGATACATAGGGCCGGCCATAAGCCAATTGAAACAATTGCTCACAATTGGGCCCCGCGCTTAATGAACCCCTATGCTCTCGGCTGTTCAAGTACACACAACACACTATAAGTTTTCCAGAGAACAGCATTGAGCACCGCACCTCCATAGACCGGCCGTGAGTATACATAGAGCATGTTAATTATCATAGTTATGTATTGTTGTGAAAGAGGAAATGCGGGGAATACCGGGAAAATACGTAAATGGTAATGGGGTATATCTGGGAAGCGGCATAAGCCATATAGAAACGCAACTCATTGATGAAACGCAACTCCTTGAATTCGTGGATGACATCTGCAAGAGCTTGCAAGAAAGCCAACAAACAGATATCATCATATTGGACTTTGCTAAGGCTTTTGATAAAGTCAACCATGCACAAACTGCAGCATTATGGTATTGTAGGAAAATAAGTCAGGTGGATAGAAAACTGGCTTGCAAACAGAAAACAATCTGTAGTAATTGATGGATCTACCTCTGATGCAGTCAGTGTGTACTCAGGAGTTCCCCAAGGCTCCATCCTAGGTCCAGGGGTCTTCCTCTACTATATAACCGACCTCCAATCAAGACTAACATCAACAGTAAGACTCTTCGCCGATGACCAATGACACAATAGCGTACTTGACAATATTCAAATACAACGATGCTGAAACTCTACAAAAAGATCTAGATAAGCTGGGACAATGGGAAAATGAATGGTGCATGAAATTCCACCCTGATAAATGCACAGTACTCTGAGTAACCAACAAAAAGAAAACAATTGATGCCAAATATTAACTCCATGGGCATACGCTAGAGTCAGTTACATTCGCCAAATATGTAGGCCTCACGTTCACAAATAAATTACAATGGGACCAGCACATGCATTATATTACCAGAAAAGCAAATAAAGCTCTTGGCTTTCTGCGTAGAAACCTGAAAATCCCATCAATCAGGATAAAAGAACAAGCATATTTCACTCTTGCACGTCCACTAGTAGAATATGCTAGTACAGTCTGGGACCCATTTGCACAAACTGATATAAACAAATTGGAGGCAGTGCAGAGAAGAGCGGCTAGATATGTAGCAAACAATCACAGAAATAGATCTAGTGTAAGCAACATCATAGAAAGACTAAAATGGAGACCATTTGCAGACAGAAGAAAGGACGCTAGACTTGTGATGCTGTATAAAATCGACAGAGAACTTGTAGCCATCAACAAAGAAAACAGGCTAATTCCACCAGACCGAAAAACTAGACAAGCACACAATAGGTCATTCCAGATACCATCCTCCCGCATTCACATCAGGAAAATGTCATTCTTTCCCAGAACAGTACGAGACTGGAACCTTCTAGCTCCAGACATTGTTGAAATGGACACACCTCAAGCATTTAAGACAAAGATTGTGTCCCGATTGTCCAGACAGTGACAACTGTATATAGTTTTAATTGTAAATTGTAAATCCAAATTTTATTATTATTTATTATCATCTATTTGGAAACTGATTTAAATTTTGGCTTCACTATTCGTTGGGCATGCGGCACAAAAATCTAAATTGCACAATTTTCAATATGATGAAGGAGGTAATCATATGGCAGAAGAAGCAGAAAAAGATAGGACAGTTTGCTGCTTGGGCGTAGAAAATTGAGACATCGGGTATGACTAACATACAAAATGTACAAGAATTCATTGACAACAAAAGAATTAAGCATACATGAACCATTTATAGAAAGTTGGATTGTAATACCGGTAGACAAGCATTGGCTCCGTAAGTTAGACATCAAGTGTAATGACAAATACTTTAGGTAAAATGCTCTAATGTATCAATTCTAAATTTTAATATCGTTCCAAATTTTTACAAAATATGTATCCAATCATGGTCAAAATTACTGGAACTTATTCAATTGTGTAGAAATGACATTGTTGCTATTCTTAAGAAAAAACAAGAATATTGAATTAAGAAATCTGACTATTTACCTCGCCCCTCTGGTATGTGTTCCACAAAAACGAAAAATACAAATACACAAAGTCACAAGTTATTATCACGTGATCAATAGAATGTTGGCCAATAAATCTGTTGTTGATGTTTTTAAACCATTCAACGTATACAGCGGTTTTTGAAAAATCAAATATTCTTATTGTAGGCCTACTATTTGAAAGTGAAATATATTATGTTTTTTAAACCCTTAAATACTGCTATGTACTGGCTTTGTTACCCGAGTGAACATTCATTCTTAAATGACCCGAAAGGTCAATAAGGTAAATTCTACAATGTGTAGAACATCTCAATCTTGGTTTTTTTTTATCTGAAGATTGTGAGTGAGCAATTGTTCAGCTATATCATGGCGAGAACAGGTTAATTTTCAATGAATTGCGATGAAGTCCACTTTGTACTAGACCAACACTCTTAGTTTGATTTTTATCGTGATAGCTCACTGAATCAACAGTCAGCAGTTAGACGAACGTAGAGTATCCATGACAGAAGACCAGCACAGCTACAGCTATGACCACCACCACCACCCCGGATATAGTGTGTTATTGTGTCAGGTCATTCACATGTCTTGTTAAAGACCAATGTGACAAATAAATCAGAATAATAAATCACATTTATATAGTGAGTCAACAATATGAGTTTAATATTTTACTTTATCTTGCTATTATGTGATTTTGAGTTCTAATAAAGGGGGTCAAATAAACATCAGTCTGACCTAATAAAGCATTTCAGATACAGGATTCGTGTAGAGCGACAGTAACATACCGTAACAGTATAAGCGCTGGCATCACAGATGACGCCATTGAAAATTATTGTAACGACGCTTGTTTCAGCTATTTGTTGACAATTTGGCAGTTGTTTGGACATTTTGATATTGCAGGATAAACAAAATATATGTACATTGTCGTTAAATATAAGATTTATTTGCACACGCTGTCAAACAGGCCAGAAAAATTCTTCAAAGGCTCATTTTTCTACCTGTTTCTAAAACTGATACATATAAATTTGATATTTTCTGACAATGTAGTTATATTGTATATTTAATTTAACCTTTATCTACATGGGTTTGATAGCTTACTTAAAGTTAAGCCTTATCTACCGTATTTAGGGTTGCATAATGCGCATTGGTGCATAATGCGCACGCCCTCTTGGTCTTGAAAATCTCCCGAAAAAAAATAGTTCGTGTCTATAATGCGCATGGACTTTTGAAAAAAATCGTCGTCGGAAATATAAGAATTAAATATCAGTCGTATATATTTTTCAGTCCTTTGGGCATGTTTCATTTGCTCGGAGAATTTTAGAACCAATTATCTCTTTTCATCTTCAATAAAGTTGCAAAATATTAAATGTATTTGGTTTTATTTGCGTTTTCATATGATATTTTGTGGAATAGTGTCCAAACAATTTAAGAAATATTTAACTTTGCATGTTGACAATAGTAAACAAAAAAACATGGTGGACATTTGATTTCCCGGTCTGGGAAAGAGTGAAGCACATTGTTCCTGTTTATAATGGGCACACCTCCTACCAAATAAAGAATCTGGGCAAAATCCTGCGCATTATACAACCCTAAATACGTACATGAATTTGATATTTTACTTTAATTTTACTTCTATCAACATGAATTTGATATTTTACTTTAATTTTACTTCTACCTACATGAATTTGAATTTTTACTTTAATATTACCTCTATCTACATGAATTTGAATTTTTACTTTAATTTTACTTCTATCTACATGAATTTGATATTTTACTTTAATATTACTTCTATCTACATGAATTTGATATTTTACTTTAATTTTACTTCTATCTACATGAATTTGATATTTTACTTTAATTTTACTTCTATCTACATGAATTTTATATTTTACTTTAGTTATCTATTATATACACGAGTTCCCTTTAAGGCGGGCGAAAGGGGTCCTCTTTCATGATTGACTGATTGATTGATTGTTTGATTATCTTTATTTCCTCCACATCTGAAGAGTTATATTTTACAAATGAAATTAACAAAGCAGTATAAATGATCAAACAAAAATAAAGACTTACAACTAGAACATATATACAAACAGATAAAACTACCAGACTTCAGATACAGTATAACACAGTATAATATTTAGTGTCCAAGATTAAAGGTATTAAATTGTAATACATGGTTTATGTTGTAACACTAAACAGTTATATACTTCAGTCCGTTATCATTCCCATAGCTCTTCCTAGACCGGATACCAGTTTGCTCGTCGTAGGGGAAAAAACTCGTATACATAAAATATTACTGCATATTTTTTTAAATAAAATATGGATGTAAAGATGTACCTTTGGACTCTATCAGATCGAGAATGACGTGGTCTAATATACCTTTGTAGATTATAAGCCAAGATTGAGAATGACGGGGTCATTTGTGTATAGGAGAATGTCCGAGTAACTCTCCATTCCTTAAAAATAACGGCGCCGAGGCCCATTGTTTTTTTAAGGAATGGAGAGATACGAGGACATTCTCCAACTTACAATCCACCCATTGTACTTTATTAATTTTATTAATTATCAATCTTGTAACAAAAAAAAGTCTGTGTATAGTATCTAAAGCACAAAGAGAACAATAACTCTCCATTCCTTGAAAATAATGGAGAGTTTTGACAATAGATTTACATAACAGTTGGAAATTAAATACAATTCTTTATTAGCACAACTTACAGGGTCAAAGGTTACAAACAAACAACAAATGGATCAAGCACATACACAATCAACAATTATCATACACAAACAAGCACAAAGGCTGTTTCACAATACAACAAATGTAATCAGGTGTCCCCTCTCCTCAGTTCCAAAGACGTTCAATAAAGGAGCCTAAGGATTTCACTTGTTGTGAGGAAGTAGGATTAAGAATATTTTCAATTTTGTCAATATCATTTAATGTGTTAATTCTAGATGGATATAGAAGGTCATCGAGAAAAGCTGTTCTTAATCTGTCATTAATTGTACAATATAAAAAGAAATCTGCCTCGTTGTCGACTATTCCACATTTTTCACAAAGTCCTAAATGTCTATGAATTTAATAGTATCGTCCCCTTTCAATGCCTAAGGAATGGTCACTTACTCTAAATTGACATATCAATTTTCTGATCGCATTATCTGGATATTTTAAGAAAACTTCTAGTTTGTATTCAGTTTTAAAAGTTTTAAGTAAAAGAAGTTTACTTTTATCATCTATTGATTCAAGTTTTTTATTATAAATATCTAGATATTCTTGTTCAACTGCATTCTTATATTTTCTTTTAAGTTTATTTTATTCCTTTTATTAAATTGTTTAAACTGTTTACCTGTCCAGAGCGAATGAGTTCACTCTTGGTTTTAGTGGGTTTCGTGTTGCTCAATCTCAAGTTTCCCGTGTAGTCTTTTGTAGATCATTGTGCGACCTTTTTTCACCTTTGGTCATTGTATTGTCTGTCTTTCGATTTGCGGCTTCTGATTACCCCTTTGTTATCTTCAAACTTTTCTTCGATCCTACATGTATGTGGCAGCAGCGACAAAGAAAAATGGGAACGAGTGAAGATATATATACAATATACGTACATTGTCGGTAAATATAAAATTTATTTGTACGAGCTTTAGAAACAGGCAGAATAGCGAGTACAAATGAATTTTATATTCAACGACAATGTACGTATTTTGTGTTTATCCTGCAATGTCAAAAAAGTCGGAAAACTTGTCAGATTTAAACAAAAAGGACAGAAACAAGCGTCATTCCTCGCCTTTCATAAATGTTGTCAGGGAGTCTTCTTCGTGGTCCGCGTTACATTAGTACCAGTTTCATATTTGTCTACGCCCTCCGCTGTACATAGCTACAGGGTACCAGGAAAGTTTATTCGTAGGTTGAAAAGTTTATTCGTATAGTACGAAAAGTTTATTCGTCTAGTACGAATAAAGCAAAAATGTATTCGTATAGCATATTTGTACAGCAAATGTACTGATTGCAGGATAAATAATTTTAATAACATTGAAATTAAACCCGTTATACAAAAGATCGCATGATTTCTCAAATAAAAGATTGAGATAAGAAATATGACTACTTACGTCCGGCTCTGGTATTTGTTCAACAAAAGCTATTGAGTGCAAATACGCAAATCACCAAGTCATTATGACGTGATAAATTGAATCTGAACAGATATGTTTTTTAAATCATTCAAGGTTAAGAGGGGTTTTTGAAAAATCAAATATTCTTCTGTTTGAAAGTAAGATATATTATATTTGTTTTATCATTTTTAAACCCACTTCTTAAAGGGATATTGTCTACCAGCTGCGTATTTTTTCATACCCAAAATTATTGTCGATTTCCGTACTGACCTTCATAAAATGAAGATTAAACACCGAATTATTGATGAATACGCTCCGAAACGTTGTTTCTTCGACTAAAAAAGCTGACCATCGTTACCGGAAGCTAATTAATTATGCACTGATCTGGGCGAGGCCAACTTTATTTATTTATCTATTTTTTTGTCAGTAGCCCGGATGCTGCAGCATGGATATTGAGGTAAGTTTCTATAAAAGTTGAGGAAAAAAGCTATTTGCGAACCGATTGTATCTAAAAGACGTAGAATAAATAATTTCTGTATCAGGAATAGATTTTCTTTGATGAAAACTACATGCCTTAACAGATTCAGCCGATATTTCCACGATAACCATTGAAAACATGCCAGGAGGCACCCCATGGGGACAAGCTCAACTACGTATTTTCGATCGGAAATTTTTGCCGGCGTTAAGAATAACTAAATTAGTTTTTTTCTTCTTATAAGTTATGAAGTTGTTCCCCGAGATTTTAATACACGTGTTAAATTAATTTATTTTAGCCAGTTTTACCGACAATATGAAAACAGAGACATACATGTAGAACACAGTGCAATACATATCTGATGAAAACGAATGACGTAGCCAGTGTTGTTTTATTTGTTAATTGACTGGAATGTTTCAGAGCAATTTGGGCTGGATTAGAAACAAAGAGACCTTACTTCTAGTTCCACAAGACAGTTGCTGCAAAATAATATGGGACTGACCATTTACCTTGAAGGGGGCTATGTCACGTTTTTTCGTCGTAGAAATGTTTTTCTCAGACGCCACAGAAATCATATTTTCTTATTTTCCGGCGAAGTGCCAATCTAATTAAAACAAGGTGAACTGTGATCTAATGCTCACTTATGATACCCCTGCCACTTCCCATGATATGGGGTACCTATATGAAGCTTGTGACCAAATACCAGATTTCTGCCATCAATAGTTGTTGAGAAAAGATGTGACGAAAAATATTTTGGAAGGACGGACGGACAGAGGTAAAACAGTATACCCCCCTCCCCTTCGGGGAGTGGGGATATAATTAGATCTAAAATAGGGAGCAAGTGCGTAGATCTAATTTTAATTAGATTGGCGAAGTGCTGGAATAATTTTTTTTCTTCAAAATTTTGTATATGATTATACTGTGAAAATGGCAAGTATATGATTATACTGAGAACATGTCAAGTCGGAATATATTTTTTTCTCCTGTCCAGCCAAATTTTTTTCTTCAAGATTCAGAATCAAAATATTTTTTTAGGAAAAAAAACATGAAATTAAAATTGAATAGCTTGAGGGGTAAATTGATAAATAAAAATTGCAAGACCAAAATGGTTCTCCCATATACCAACAAAAAAACGAAATAAAGCTGTGGTCATAAGAAAGTCTCACGAGAAAATCTTTCCTTCCAAAATAAGACTTTTTTTTTATTTCTCTAAACTGAATTTGTGCAAACTATTTCACTATAATAAATTATATTTCTTTTCTAAATAGAGCTCATTTTTCTAGATGAATGTATAACCATCTGCCTTTACTCTGTTTTTATTAAATCTCTTGTCTTTATTACACGACTTTGATCGGATTTGTTTTTGATGAGGCAGTGTTGGGGGTTGCTAGAATGTTTCGAGAGGAACTTGTAGTAATGCCCCATGACGAGGATTACAAAAGATCCAATAGGTATGCAGCTTACCGCCAGTATACCATTGGGGCACATGGCCGACTTGGAGCTGGGGTCAGACGTGTAATCCCAAGCTGCTGTACTTGGAAATTTAGGGACAAGTATCCTAATCTATATGGACAATACAAGGGTTTCATTCCTAGACGATTTAATTAAAACTTGTTTATGAAATATTTTGTATTTTATCCCATATACCCTAATGATAACGTTTACCACTTGCTTCCTTATGGTCGGTGGTTGTCCGGGTACTCTGGCTTCCTCCACCACTAAAACTGGTCGCCATGATATAGCTGAAATATTGCTGAAAGTGGCGTTAAAACACCAAAAATAAAAAATAAATCAACCCTAATGAGTTGTTAATTTCACAAGTTGTTCAGTTGGAATTGTAAATTTAATTTGAAAGTTTTGCCATCTTATTATTATTTTTTGTTCTATCGGCACTGACAACTTCTATAATGGACTGACAGTCTTTTATATAATTCAAAACCAAACTTGGCAGAGATGTTTTCTATGAGGTCCTACACAAAGGGTTGTTACATTTGTGCAGATTCGTCAAAAAACATGGCCATCATGTGACTTAGAAAATTCTGATTGATCGATTTTCAAGAAACTTCTTCTCAACAACCGCTGAAGGGATTGAATTGAAATCTAGTATATATGTTCCTATGAATGTCTTTAACATGTGTTGTTACTGTTTGCGCCATTTGAAAATTCAAAATGGCCACCAGCGGAGGTCAAAGTTTGCATTGAAACCCTATGGGAAACAACATTTTCCTCTTCTTGAGAACAGCCGAACAGAATTTAACCAAACTTGGCAGAGATGTTTCTTGTCAGGTCCTAAAAAGTTGTCCTGGTTTGTACTAACTAGACCAACACACTGAGTGCTATCATTATTGTGCATTGGACAATTTGTAATGCCCATTATCCTGACTTGTGTACTTTTCTGCTCTAAATGTGCAGAACTTCTGTTAGACCAGGAAAAACAAAGAGTGACAATCTAAGTTTATTGTATGCGACAATATAGTCAATTGTTTTGTCTTGATCTTCAAATCTGGATTTCTGAGATGCTACAATATTATCCCGAGTTGGAGGTTGTGGAATTGGTGCAAGATGGACCGAGATTCTTCTGGGATCATCTACTTCCAACTGCACACGTTAATTCATTCCTTCATTATCTTGCAGTCTCATACAAATGATGACCCTTAATAGTCTTGGAACATATGAATATGACTTGTCAGCTTTAACAGGCTGCACAGACCATCTAGCTTTCTTTTTGTTGTAACTTCTCTGTCACCTGAAGTAGAAAAATACATACAATGTAATTCACAAGAATAAAACAATAGAATTGAGATTATGATCTATGGAGCCCTAACTTTCAATTCAAGATGAATATCTCGAATGTATAGTGAATGAGCAACTAAACATATCATTATAAGTCCACTTTATGAAGGATTTGAGTGATTTGTAGACAGATTTTAGGTTGTGGTCATCCCTCAAGAAGTTCTACGGCAGGCATCACGATCTGGTCAATGGTTACAGGGTGTCTGTTACCCAAATCAGAACTGATCTTCTTTGTTGTTGATGTCTTTCCCTTCATCGGATGGGATTTCTACCGGACTTGACCATGGACAACGCAGCGGGTTTCCGACTTTCGATTGACCCTTCTGAAGCCTATGATCAAATATCAGATTGCTGCCATAAATAATTACTGAGAAAAATGTTATGAACATCTTAGGATGAACGGACGGACAGAGGTAAAACAGTATACCCCCCCCCCCCCTTCCAGTGGAGCGGGGGTATAATAAAGTTCCTATGACATATGATCATGCATGGTTCTGTTATTAGGACAACATTTCAAGTATGTAAGTTACAACTGAAACATGAAATTAACATGACAAACTTTAGAGTGAAGTTGAGGCTAGGTTCAAAATCTCCATCGTCAGAATCATCACCAACATCACTGCCCTCTTCAGTAATATCTATTGAGAGACTGTAAGAATAAAAAAATAATTGTTTATTACAGTGTATGTGTATAATATCGAAACAAATTTTGCTCTATGGTTCTGATGTGTAGCTGTATAACGAAAAAGCTTTTCAAAATAATATTAAATCTATATACATGTATCCAGCAAACATCTACACAACCCAATATAAAGAGACAAAATTACATCAAAGTTCCAGGAATAAATTTGGTGCGCCAGACGTGCGTCAATTCTGTCCCAGTTTGGTTTCATTCCCGTAAGTAGCTAAGGAGGACTGGCCATTTCAGCTTGTGGATTGATGAAAATGTAACCATGACGCTGAAGCCAACATGATCCTATATAATATAGCTACTAGTAGTATCACTATGCAAGCCACAATAATTAATAGGAAACTGTTATACAAGTGACTGTGTTGAACAATATTGACAATGTTACCTATAAACATAATGTAGAATATGTCTAATCTTTAAAAAAATGGGTTCACAAATGAACTCGATTTCTCCAGTTTCATTCGTTTCGTTGAAATGGGATGGCTGCTCATTTCTTCCACTCTTAGAAATTCCTTGGTCAGAATATCTAAATCAAAAGTACAAATATCAATCACTACAAAATCACATTTGTCTGAAATTACCAGTTTTTGTAGTAATTTGCCTAAAAAATTAAGATAATTTTACAAAAACCTGCATGATTTTAACACAGACATGGGCCATCGGTCTACTGTTAAATTCACACACTGTGAAACATGCAAATTGCTATGGATCTTCACATTATTTCTTAAAAATCTTGTTTATAAATCATACTTACAAGATCCAAACTAAACAAGGGCAAAGTGTGGCGTATCCACTCGCCTAAAAATTTGACCCGGTGACCTTGACTTTTGACTTTGAAAATCAATAGGGTTCCAGATTCTCTTAAGGACTAAGTATGTACCAAGTTTGGTCAAAATCCATTAAAGGATGTTGATTCTAGAGTGTTCACAAGGATGTTATGCGGTAAAATTTTGACCCGGTTATCTTGACCTTTGACCTATGAGGCTATGACCTTGAAAATCAATAGGGTTTCGGTTATCTTAAGGACTAAGTATGTACCAAGTTTTGTCAAAAATCCATTGAAGGATGTTGATTCTAGTTTTCACAAGGATGTTATGCGTTAAAAATTTTAGCCTGTGACCTTGATCTTTGACATACGACCTTGAAAATCAATAGGGTTCCAGATTCTCTTAAGGACTAAGTATGTACCAAGTTTGGTCAAAATCCATTGAAGGATGTTACGCAGTAAAAATTTGACCCTGTGACCTTAACCTTTGACCTTGAAAATCAATAGGGTTTCAAATTCTCTTAAGGACTAAGCATGTACCAAGTTTGGTCAAAATCCATTGAAGGATGTTGATTCTAGAGTGTTCACAAGGATGTGACGGACGGTAGCGTTACTATATCCCTTCGCAACTTCGTTGGCGAGGGGATAAAAAGCAATTCAAATGACAATTCTTTAAATAGAAAGCCTTTATATGAAAAATACATATTGATTTCCCTCTATCATGTCTATGTTGATAATTCTAAGATAGTAAAGTATAATTTTGGCTCCCTGAACTAAAAATTATATCCAAAATTGTTGAAATGTAGTAAAAAACTAGTTAATGTAATGTTTTTAGAATAGTTAAGAAATAAACTTGGTTTGCATAAGGAAATTGAAAACGATTTTCATTTAGTCATAGTCAAAATATGCAGTTCAGGACATTTCAGTAAAATTTTATAGTCACATATATAGAAAAGTTTCTGAAACTTGCAAATTTCTATGGATCTTCATATTATTTTTAAAAAACCTTGTTTATGTATCATACTTACAAGATCCAAATTAAAAATGCTACTGAAATGACACTTATTTAAATGGAAAGCTTTTTATATAAAAGATACATATTGATTTTCCACTATGGTGATAATTCACAGACAGGTAGATATAATTTTGGCTCCCATAACAAAGTTTTATGTTCAAACTTGTTGAAAAGTACTTTTAACCTTATTTATGTAATGTATTTCCAGTACCCAAGATATAAACTTGTTTGCATAAAGGAATTGAAAATGATTTTCACTTAGCCATGGTCTAAAATATGCATTTTAGGACATTTCTGAAATTTTCAGTAAAATTTTGTAGTCATATATAAAAAAAGTTCTTAAACTTGAAAATTTCAATGGATATTCATATCATTTCTTCAAAACCTTGTTTATAATTATATATTATACTTACAGGATCCAAACTAAAAGTGCAATTGAAATGAAGTTTCTTTAAATAGAAAGCTTTTATTTGAAAAATACATACTGATTTTCCATTATAGTGATAATTCGCAGAAAGTAAGGTATATACTTTTGGTTCCCAAAACTAAGTTTCATGTCCAAGTTGTTGAAATTTGATAAAATTAAAAGCCTAATTATATGTTGTATATCAAAGAAATAAATTTGCTTGAATAAAAAGAACTTTATAGGGTTTTCATTAAGCCATGTACAGTTTAAATTCTTGCATTAAAAATGAATTGAATCGATATTTTTTTTTAAATTGATAATAATAAACTGCATTGCCATTGATATCATTTTTGCACTCTCATTTCCCCTTTGCTGGCCTCTTAAAATTTGTGTTTGTTTACCTCGCAAATACGGCCGTTTTAAGCTACTCATTGACAATAATTTGCTGTTGCCAGGTGCAAAATTACATATATTGATTAATATCTACCGAAAATGATCATAGGCATCATTATAAATTCATAAAATATGAAAAACGATTGGGAAAAGAAGGTAACATGCTCGGCTTACCAATCAACAATAATCAAGCACTTCCTTGAGTTCGCTCCATCCAACGTCAACGGTCCAACTGATCCCCAACATATATCCTGCATTTGTTCCATTTGGAAGATACTTCACTTCTATTCCTCTTTATCTCTGAATCCGTCAAAGTCCGCTTTCTTCCACGCGTTGACAGTTTCTCTTTTGCCCAAGAACCACATGTTGTTTATTGTTTCTAAACAGTGCGCATGCTCTAGACGTGTTCACAATGAAGGCCATATGAATAGATTTGAATATTGTCATCCAGACAATAATTCTGATAACGATAGTTTTTGGGTCTTTTTTGTCAAAAAATCGTATCTTTTGCAACATAACTCAGTATAAATCTTCATTTAATGAAGGTCAGTACGGAAATTGACAATACTTTTGCGTATGAAAAAATTACGCAGCTGGTAGACAATATCCCTTTAAATACTGGAAAACCCTATTTTCTGTCCTACTACGTACTGGCTTTGATACCCGAGTGAAAATTCGTCATTAAATGACCCAAAGTGTAAATAATGTGTAGAACATTTCTATCTTAGTTGTTTTCATCTGCAAATTATCAGATTGAGAATGAATAGGTCGAATATATATTTAAACGTTACTGATCGGATCGAGGATGAAGGGTTGACACTGTATGCATTGAGTTCAAGAATACCGGGGTCAAATATATTTAGTATTTGACATACGGAAATGTTGTATTTTGATTGGATGATCAGTGTGTACTATTGTTTAACAGTACACTTGACAACGGGTGACTATGCCTAGCGACGGGAGCTAGACCAGTCTCAAGCGATTTCCCGCGGGCACTTTACCTGTGGCATAGATTTTCTCGCGTAATTTTTATATATTTTTGTCCAGATTTATCTCCCTTAGTAAGCAAGCTGCAAGCCATACAAACAGAAAACAGATCTAAGTCACTTTCAGTTACCCAGCATTTAACCTCAGTAACTGCAATGTTACCATTAATTATCAACAGTAATTAATTCATACAGAAATCTTCCATTTCAACATATTGAGCTAAAACTTGCTACATGTACTTTTCTTCTGAAAAATTACAAAAAAATGTGATTTTTATACTTTAATTTTTTTGTAAATTGGTATAGTGATAGCTCACTGAATCAACAGTCAGCAGATAGACGAACGCAGAGTACCCATGGCAGAAGACCAGTACAGATACAGCTATCACCACCACCACCACCCCGGATATAGTGTGTTATTGTGTCAGGTCCCCCACATGTCTTGTTAAAGACCAATGTGACAAATAAATCAGAATAATGAATCAGAATAATAAATCACATTTATTTAGTGAGTCAACAATATGACTAATATTTTACTTTATCTTGTAATTATATGATTTAGAGTTCTAATAAAGGAGGTCAAATAAACATCAGTCATTGACCTAATAAAGCATTTCAGATACAGGATTCATGTAGAACGATAGTAAGAGACGGTAACAGTATAAGCGCTGACGTCACAGAGGACACCATTGAAAATGATTGTAATGACGCTTGTTTAAGCTATTCTTAGATAATTTGGCAGTTGTTTTGAACATTTTTATATTGCAGGATAAACACAATATACATACATTATTGTTAAGTATACAATTTATTTGCACTTGCTGTGAAATAGGCCAGAAAAACTGGTCAAATGCTTGCTTTTCTACCTGTTTCTAAAGCTCGTACATATACATTTTATATTTTCTGATAATGTAGGTATATTGTATATTTAATTCAACCCTTATCTACACGAATTTAATATTTTACTTTAATATTACCTCTCTCTACACGAATTTAATATTTTACTTTAATATTACCTCTATCTACATGAATTTGATATTTTACTTTAATATTACTTCTATCTACATGAATTTGATATTTTACTTTAATATTACCTCTATCTACATGAATTTGATATTTTACTTTAATATTACCTCTATCTAAATGAATTTAATATTTTACTTTAATATTACCTCTATCTATATGAATTTGATATTTTACTTTAATATTACCTCTATCTACATGAATTTGATATTTTACTTTAATATTACCTCTATCTACATGAATTTGATATTTTACTTTAAGATTACCTCTATCTACATGAATTTGATATTTTACTTTAATATTACCTCTATCTACATGAATTTGATATTTTACTTTAATATTACCTCTATCTACATGGATTTGATATTTTACTTTAATATTACCTCTATCTACACGAATTTGATATTCTACTTTAATATTACCTCTATCTACATGAATTTGATATTTTACTTTAGTTATCTATTATATACACGAGTTCCCCTTAAGGCGGGCGAAAGGGGTCCTCTTTCATGATTGATTGATTGATTGATTGATTGATTGATTGATTGATTGATTGATTGATTGATTGATTGATTGATTGATTGATTGATTGATTGATTGATTGATTGATTGAGGCAAATTTAAAGAAATGATATTTAAAAGGACTACTATCAGTTTCAATTCTACTTTGTAGTATTTGACCATTTATACTGCTCTTATGATAGTAGTAATCTATTCGGCGAGGTAAAGGTTAGCGTGCTCGACTTGTGTGTGATAGATCATAGGTTCGAGCCGCGGTCAAGTCAAACCGATGACTATAAAACTGATGTGTTTGCTGCTTCTTCTCTATGGAAGCATCATTAAGTAATGAAGGTGAAGACTATTTACTCGGAATCAAGATAATGTATCTGAGTGGAACAACATGTCCACATGTGGTCTGTTCCAGCAGTGTCTCCCACACACTCATGTCTAAGCAGAACAAACATATGTGAGCTCTATTGTTTAGCTCTAAATGTTCTACCTTTATCATGGAGAGATACTTTTTTGATGAGATGATGAAGCCTGTCTGTATTTTACTAGACCAACACGCTGAATTGTAATTTATTATTGCTAACTCACTGAAACAATAGTTCACCGGTAGATATGTCGTTCTACTCACACAAATCATCATGACCCCAAGCAGCAAGTCTGCTTGTGTTTCCATATCAGGACTTTTATCCCGCAACCGATATCGATCACTCATATCCATAAGTTTGGTGTTTGTGTGGGAAGTTAACTTTGTTCTTTTTAATTCAATGTTGAAATATTTGATAAATAGATTAATGTATTCTAAAGCCCTCTGGTCGATATCGGTCTCTCGGGATAATAACAGTCCTGATATGGAAAGGGGCGTGCATTAATCTATAAATAAAAGGTAACAGACAACCGACGACAGACGACGGACGACGCACGTCAAGTGATGGCAAAGGCAAGAACCATGTGAGCTAAAATGATGAGCAACATGGACTGTACCAAAATACCAGGAGTGAACCCAGGTACTCGCGAAGGGTAATCAGTTCATATTTCTTATAAGAAATATATCAACACATGTTTTGGCAGCCTACATAGTCAAACTTGCCCATTCAGTCACCTCTTTTAAGCAGTCACCTGTATTAAAAGGTCACCTTTTGCCTGTCCTGTCATAGAAAATTTCATATGAATTGAACCTCTTTTAAGAGGTCGCCTGTCCTATAAGCTCACCTTTTATTTGTCCCAAAGGTGACCTCTTAATACAGGTTTGTCTGTGCTTCATATTCCTTATTTTTTCAAGACTGTCAAATGAAAACACAGATATGTTCCCCCTTTAATATCAAAGAAAAAAAAATCTCATTTAGATTGATATAGTTTGCATCAGTTGCTATTTATATTTTATTTTTGTTTTATATCATAAATAAATTAGTATCTTGTAAAAATGATTCTCCAATCGATCATAGTGACTTGTCATTGTATTCTAATAAAATCAATGTGCTCAGACATAATGTTTATGTTTTATTGTTGATGAGTGAGTGAGTGATTGTTGTTTAACGCCAACTCAGCAATTTTTCAGCGATATCATAGATTAATTTTCAGTGAAGTGATGACGAGCTTCACTGTGTACTTGACCAACACGCTTAGTTGGATTAATATAGTCCAAGCGCAATGAAACAACGATCCATGGATATACATGTCGCCCCACTCGAACACATTATCCTAATTCCGTCACCTAGGCTTTGCTCTTTCTCCTTAGTAGTGCGTGCTTAGCGAAGAAGCAACGAATATCAATGTAATAGTCCATGGTTTGACCCGGTCGGGCCTCAAATCTACTTTCTACTGCACTCGAGGCGAGTACGCTAACCATTACACCATCGATGAATCCACGTTCTACTGCACTCGAGGCGAGCACGCTAACCATTACACCATCGATGAACCCACGTTCTACTGCACTCGAGGCGAGCACGCTAACCATTGCATCATCGATGAACCCACGATCTACTGCACTCGAGGCGAGCACGCTAACCATTACACCACCGATGAACCCACGATCTACTGCACTCGAGGCGAGCACGCTAACCATTACACCATCGATGAACCCATGTTCTACTGCACCCGAGGCGAGCACGCTAACCATTGCACCATCGATGAACCCACGATCTACTGCACTCGAGGCGAGCACACTAACCATTACACCATCGATGAACCCACGATCTACCACACTCGAGGCGAGCACGCTAACCATTACACCATCGATGAATCCACGTTCTACTGCACTCGAGGCGACCACGCTAACCATTACACCATCGATGAACCCACGATCTACTGCACTAGAGGCGAGCACGCTAACCATTACACCATCGATGAACCCACGTTCTACTGCACTCGAGGCGAGCACGCTAACCATTGCACCATCGATGAACCCACGATCTACTGCACTCGAGGCGAGCACGCTAACCATTACACCATCGATGAACCCACGTTCTACTGCACTCGAGGCGAGCACGCTAACCATTGCACCATCGATGAACCCACGATCTACTGCACTCGAGGCGAGCACGCTAACCATTACACCATCGATGAACCCATGTTCTACTGCACCCGAGGCGAGCACGCTAACCATTGCACCATCGATGAACCCACGATCTACTGCACTCGAGGCGAGCACACTAACCATTACACCATCGATGAACCCACGATCTACCACACTCGAGGCGAGCACGCTAACCATTACACCATCGATGAATCCACGTTCTACTGCACTCGAGGCGACCACGCTAACCATTACACCATCGATGAACCCACGATCTACTGCACTAGAGGCGAGCACGCTAACCATTACACCATCGATGAACCCACGTTCTACTGCACTCGAGGCGAGCACGCTAACCATTGCACCATCGATGAACCCACGATCTACTGCACTCGAGGCGAGCACGCTAACCATTACACCATCGATGAACCCACGTTCTACTGCACTCGAGGCGAGCACGCTAACCATTGCACCATCGATGAACCCACGATCTACTGCACTCGAGGCGAGCACGCTAACCATTACACCATCGATGAACCCACGTTCTACTGCACTCGAGGCGAGCACGCTAACCATTGCACCATCGATGAACCCACGATCTACTGCACTCGAGGCGAGCACGCTAACCATTACACCATTGATGAACCAACGATCTACTGCACTCGAGGCGAGCACGCTAACCATTACACCATCGATGAACCCACGATCTACCACACTCGAGGAGAGCACGCTAACCATTACACCATCGATGAACCCACGTTCTACTGCACTCGAGGCGAGCACGCTAGCCATTACACCATCGATGAACCCACGATCTACTGCACTCGAGGCGAGCACGCTAACCATTACACCATTGATGAACCAACGATCTACTGCACTCGAGGCGAGAGCACGCTAACCATTACACCATCGATGCGGTTTTATTGTTTGTGATCCCGAAATAAAGATATATAGGGTTTATTATCGAGAGAGGTAAACAATCATGAAATATGATACCCCCCCCCCCCCCCCAAGGGAAAGATTTAAATCGTATCTGTTTCAGATTTAACGATCTTACATATTTCATGCTGTTTGATTCTCATTCTCATCCCTTTGTACCGTGTCAATGTTTGTTTACTATTTGACCAAATTCTAAGAAAAATGCGAAATGTGGGTCAAATAATTTGCATAGGTTTTTCAAGGCCGTAGCCAAGGGGGGTGCATTGGATGCACGTGCACCCCCATCTAAGAAAACAACAACAAACGCCTTGCGTATAACTGATTTTAACGTCAATATTATGATTTTATTTTCTCTATGCACATCAGATGATTATCATTTGACCATAGATAAACAGTTAATGTAATGTTAATTGACATTTGACAGTTATTCCCCTTGACCTCATGGTCTGTTTTTGATGTTGACTGCTTCACAGTATGTCACTATGTACTGAAAAAACTGACAGTTTTCCTTTGATTATACTGTTTGTGAAATGCTAAAACCTCAGAGCTTCCGGGGACCCCAGACCCCTCGCCTTTTAGTTGTGCACCCCCCTTTCAGAAAACCTGGCTACAGACCTGTATGTATAATTGTTATAGGTATGTATCGCTGTTGTAGTAGCATTTAAGGATACGTGCTATATATTTTGTAATGAAATGCAGAGACATATCGATAAATATACAATTTACTTCAACAATGGAAAATAATTGTTGGCGCTTAGTTGGATGTTTATAGAGTTATCTCACTGAAACAACAGTCAGCAGACAGACATGTCGCCCCACTCGGACACATTATCCTGATTCCCAGCCAACCTGCCTATGCTATCTCTCCTTTATGTTGCGTTCTTAGTGGAGAAGCAACAAATATCACTGTTATAGTCTTTGGTTTGACCTGACTGGGGCTCGAACCCACGATCTACCGCAGTCGAAGTGAGCGTGTTAACCATTACATCACCGATGTGGATTTAGCTCGATCCATTGAAACTTGAATATGAGATATGATTTACAGTGATATTACTGAGCATGGCAATAGTAGTTCTCTCTGAGATATGATTTACAGTGATATTACTGAGCATGGCAATAATAGTTCTCTCTGATATATGATTTACAGTGATATTACTGAGCATGGCAATAATAGTTCTCTCTGAGATATGATTTACAGTGATATTACTGAGCATGGCAATAGTAGCTCTCCCTGAGATATGATTTACAGTGATATTACTGAGCATGGCAAAAGTAGTTCTCTCTGAGATATGATTTACAGTGATATTACTGTGCATGGCAATAGTAGTTCTCTCTGAGATATGATTTACAGTGATATTACTGAGCATGGCAATAGTAGCTCTCCCTGAGATATGATTTACAGTGATATTACTGAGCATGGCAATAATAGTTCTCTCTGAGATATGATTTACAGTGATATTACTGAGCATGGCAATAGTAGCTCTCCCTGAGATATGATTTACAGTGATATTACTGAGCATGGCAAAAGTAGTTCTCTCTGAGATATGATTTACAGTGATATTACTGTGCATGGCAATAGTAGTTCTCTCTGAGAAATGATTTACAGTGATATTACTGAGCATGGCAATAGTAGTTCTCTCTGAGATATGATTTACAGTGATATTACTGAGCATGGCAATAGTAGTTCTCCCTGAGATATGATTTACAGTGATATTACTGAGCATGACAATAGTAGTTCTCTCTGAGATATGATTTACAGTGATATTACTGAGCATGGCAATAGTAGCTCTCCCTGAGATATGAT
This sequence comes from Bathymodiolus septemdierum, assembly GCA_963383655.1. Classification (NCBI taxonomy): domain Eukaryota; kingdom Metazoa; phylum Mollusca; class Bivalvia; order Mytilida; family Modiolidae; genus Bathymodiolus; species Bathymodiolus septemdierum. The sequence continues at coordinate 56,599,093 of OY726527.1, forward strand.
TTACAGTGATATTACTGAGCATGGCAATAGTAGTTCTCTCTGAGAAATGATTTACAGTGATATTACTGAGCATGGCAATAGTAGTTCTCTCTGAGATATGATTTACAGTGATATTACTGAGCATGGCAATAGTAGCTCTCTCTGAGATATGATTTACAGTGATATTACTGAGCATGGCAATAGTAGTTCTCTCTGAGATATGATTTACAGTGATATTACTGAGCATGGCAATAGTAGTTCTCTCTGAGATATGATTTACAGTGATATTACTGAGCATGGCAATAGTACTTCTCTCTGAGATATGATTTACAGTGATATTACTGAGCATGGCAATAGTAGTTCTCTCTGAGATATGATTTACAGTGATATTACTGAGCATGGCAATAGTAGTTCTCTCTGAGATATGATTTACAGTGATATTACTGAGCATGGCAATAGTAGTTCTCTCTGAGATATGATTTACAGTGATATTACTGAGCATGGCAATAATAGTTCTCTCTGATATATGATTTACAGTGATATTACTGAGCATGGCAATAATAGTTCTCTCTGAGATATGATTTACAGTGATATTACTGAGCATGGCAATAGTAGCTCTCCCTGAGATATGATTTACAGTGATATTACTGAGCATGGCAAAGGTAGTTCTCTCTGAGATATGATTTACAGTGATATTACTGTGCATGGCAATAGTAGTTCTCTCTGAGATATGATTTACAGTGATATTACTGAGCATGGCAATAGTAGCTCTCCCTGAGATATGATTTACAGTGATATTACTGAGCATGGCAATAATAGTTCTCTCTGAGATATGATTTACAGTGATATTACTGAGCATGGCAATAGTAGCTCTCCCTGAGATATCATTTACAGTGATATTACTGAGCATGGTAAAAGTAGTTCTCTCTGAGATATGATTTACAGTGATATTACTGTGCATGGCAATAGTAGTTCTCTCTGAGATATGATTTACAGTGATATTACTGAGCATGGCAATAGTAGCTCTCCCTGAGATATGATTTACAGTGATATTACTGAGCATGGCAATAGTAGTTCTCTCTGAGATATGATTTACAGTGATATTACTGAGCATGGCAATAGTAGTTCTCTCTGAGATATGATTTACAGTGATATTACTGAGCATGGCAATAGTAGTTCTCTCTGAGATATGATTTACAGTGATATTACTGAGCATGGCAATAGTAGTTCTCTCTGAGATATGATTTACAGTGATATTACTGAGCATGGCAATAGTAGTTCTCTTTGAGATATGATTTACAGTGATATTACTGAGCATGGCAATAGTAGTTCTCTCTGAGATATGATTTACAGTGATATTACTGAGCATGGCAATAATAGTTCTCTCTGTATCATTGTACCCATACCAGATAAAACCTTAAAGTTTTGTTTTTTCCCTTTTTTTTTTGTCGTTTATTTCTTCTTTTTGTTCGTTTTTTTTTAAATTTAAAAAAAAGGTTATCCTAGCATTTCGTAATTGATTTCTGACACTTTAATGCTGTATAATAATCTGATTTTTATTTTTGAGAGATCCGTGTTACTCATCTTTTTATATTTCTGTGATGTGTTTATTTGTTTTATTTGTTTTTATACTGTGTGTTTCTCCTTTCTCCTTAATGGTGCAACAAATACCATTAGATTATCTTACTGTAAATATTGATAGCTGGGAAGAGCAACAAATACCATTAGATTATCTTACTGTAAATATTGATAGCTGAGAAGAGTAACACATACCAATAGATTATCTTACTGTAAATATTGATAGCTGAGAAGAGTAACAAATACCAATAGATTATCTTACTGTAAATATTGATAGCTGGGAAGAGCAACAAATACCAATAGATTATCTTACTGTAAATATTGATAGCTGAGAAGAGTAACACATACCAATAGATTATCTTACTGTAAATATTGATAGCTGAGAAGAGCAACAAATACCAATAGATTATCTTACTGTAAATATTGATAGCTGAGAAGAGCAACAAATACCAATAGATTATCTTACTGTAAATATTGATAGCTGAGAAGAGTAACACATACCAATAGATTATCTTACTGTAAATATTGATAGCTGGGAAGAGCAACAAATACCAATAGATTATCTTACTGTAAATATTGATAGCTGGAAAGAGCAACAAATACCAATAGATTATCTTACTGTAAATATTGATAGCTGAGAAGAGCAACAAATACCAATAGATTATCTTACTGTAAATATTGATAGCTGAGAAGAGTAACACATACCAATAGATTATCTTACTGTAAATATTGATAGCTGGGAAGAGCAACAAATACCAATAGATTATCTTACTGTAAATATTGATAGCTGAGAAGAGCAACAAATACCAATAGATTATCTTACTGTAAATATTGATAGCTGGGAAGAGCAACAAATACCATTAGATTATCTTACTGTAAATATTGATAGCTGAGAAGAGCAACAAATACCATTAGATTATCTTACTGTAAATATTGATAGCTGGGAAGAGCAACAAATACCAATAGATTATCTTACTGTAGATATTGATAGCTGAGAAGAGTAACACATACCAATAGATTATCTTACTGTAAATATTGATAGCTGAGAAGAGCAACAAATACCAATAGATTATCTTACTGTAAATATTGATAGCTGAGAAGAGTAACAAATACCAATAGATTATCTTACTGTAAATATTGATAGCTGGGAAGAGCAACAAATACCAATAGATTATCTTACTGTAAATATTGATAGCTGGAAAGAGCAACAAATACCAATAGATTATCTTACTGTAAATATTGATAGCTGAGAAGAGCAACAAATACCAATAGATTATCTTACTGTAAATATTGATAGCTGAGAAGAGTAACACATACCAATAGATTATCTTACTGTAAATATTGATAGCTGGGAAGAGCAACAAATACCAATAGATTATCTTACTGTAAATATTGATAGCTGAGAAGAGCAACAAATACCAATAGATTATCTTACTGTAAATAGTGATAGCTGAGAAGAGCAACAAATACCAATAGATTATCTAACTGTAAATAGTGATAGCTGAGAAGAGCAACAGATACCAATAGATTATCTTACTGTAAATAGTGATAGCTGAGAATAGCAACACATACCAATAGATTATCTTACTGTAAATATTGATAGCTGGGAAGAGCAACGAATACCAGTAGATTATCTTACTGTAAATATTGATAGCTGGGAAGAGTAACAAATACCAGTAGATTATCTTACTGTAAATATTGATAGCTGGGAAGAGCAACAAATAACAATAGATTATCTTACTGTAAATATTGATAGCTGGGAAGAGTAACAAATACCAATAGATTATCTTACTGTAAATATTGATAGCTGGGAAGAGCAACGAATACCAATAGATTATCTTACTGTAAATATTGATAGCTGGGAAGAGCAACAAATACCAATAGATTATCTTACTGTAAATATTGATAGCTGGGAAGAGCAACACATACCAATAGATTATCTTACTGTAAATATTGATAGCTGGGAAGAGCAACAAATACCAATAGATTATTTTACTGTAAATATTGATAGTTGAGAAGAGCAACACATACCAATAGATTATCTTACTGTCAATATTGATAGCTGGGAAGAGCAACACATACCAATAGATTATCTTACTGTTAATATTGATAGCTGGGAAGAGCAACAAATACCAATAGATTATCTTACTGTAAATATTGATAGTTGAGAAGAGCAACCAATACCAATAGATTATCTTACTGTCAATATTGATAGCTGGGAAGATCAACACATACCAATAGATTATCTTACTGTAAATATTGATAGCTGGGAAGAGCAACAAATACCAATAGATTATCTTACTGTAAATATTGATAGCTGGAAAGAGCAACAAATACCAATAGATTATCTTACTGTAAATATTGATAGCTGAGAAGAGCAACAAATACCAATAGATTATCTTATTGTAAATATTGATAGCTGAGAAGAGTAACACATACCAATAGATTATCTTACTGTAAATATTGATAGCTGGGAAGAGCAACAAATACCAATAGATTATCTTACTGTAAATATTGATAGCTGAGAAGAGCAACAAATACCAATAGATTATCTTACTGTAAATAGTGATAGCTGAGAAGAGCAACAAATACCAATAGATTATCTAACTGTAAATAGTGATAGCTGAGAAGAGCAACAGATACCAATAGATTATCTAACTGTAAATAGTGATAGCTGAGAAGAGCAACAAATACCAATAGATTATCTTACTGTAAATATTGATAACTGGGAAGAGCAACAAATACCAATAGATTATCTTACTGTAAATATTGATAGCTGGGAAGAGCAACAAATACCAATAGATTATCTTACTGTAAATATTGATAGCTGAGAAGAGCAACAAATACCAATAGATTATCTTACTGTAAATATTGATAGCTGAGAAGAGCAACAAATACCAATAGATTATTTTACTGTAAATATTGATAGCTGAGAAGAGCAACGAATACCAATAGATTATCTTATTGTAAATATTGATAGCTGGGAAGAGCAACAAATACCAATAGATTATCTTGCTGTAAATGTTGATACCTGGGAAGAGCAACAAATACCAATAGAATATCTTATTGTAAATATTGATAGCTGAGAAGAGCAACGAATACCTATAGATTATCTTACTGTAAATATTGATAGCTGAGAAGAGCAACGAATACTAATAGATTATCTTACTGTAAATATTGATAGCTGGGAAGAGCAACGAATACCAATAGATTATCTTACTGTAAATATTGATAGCTGGGAAGAGCAACAAATACCAATAGATTATCTTACTGTAAATATTGATAGCTGGGAAGAGCAACACATACCAATAGATTATCTTACTGTAAATATTGATAGCTGGGAAGAGCAACAAATACCAATAGATTATTTTACTGTAAATATTGATAGTTGAGAAGAGCAACACATACCAATAGATTATCTTACTGTCAATATTGATAGCTGGGAAGAGCAACACATACCAATAGATTATCTTACTGTCAATATTGATAGCTGGGAAGATCAACACATACCAATAGATTATCTTACTGTAAATATTGATAGCTGGGAAGAGCAACAAATACCAATAGATTATCTTACTGTAAATATTGATAGCTGGGAAGAGCAACAAATACCAATAGATTATCTTACTGTAAATATTGATAGCTGGGAAGAGCAACAAATACCAATAGATTATCTTACTGTAAATATTGATAGCTGGGAAGAGCAACGAATACCAATAGATTATCTTACTGTAAATATTGATAACTGAGAAGAGCAACAAATACCAATAGATTATCTTACTGTAAATATTGATAGCTGGGAAGAGCAACAAATACCAATAGACTATTTTACTGTAAATATTGATAGCTGGGAAGAGCAACAAATACCAATAGATTATCTTACTGTAAATATTGATAGCTGGGAAGAGCAACAAATACCAATATATTATCTTACTGTAAATATTGATAGCTGGGAAGAGCAACAAATACCAATAGATTATCTTACTGTAAATATTGATAGCTGAGAAGAGCAACCAATACCAATATATTATCTTACTGTAAATATTGATAGCTGGGAAGAGCAACAAATACCAATAGATTATCTTACTGTAAATATTGATAGCTGAGAAGAGCAACGAATACCAATAGATTATCTTACTGTAAATATTGATAGCTGAGAAGAGCAACCAATACCAATAGATTATCTTACTGTAAATATTGATAGCTGAGAAGAGCAACCAATACCAATAGATTATCTTACTGTAAATATTGATAGCTGAGAAGAGCAACGAATACCAATAGATTATCTTACTGTAAATATTGATAGCTGAGAAGAGCAACCAATACCAATAGATTATCTTACTGTAAATATTGATAGCTGGGAAGAGCAACAAATACCAATAGATTATTTTACTGTAAATATTGATAGCTGAGAAGAGCAACCAATACCAATAGATTATCTTACTGTAAATATTGATAGCTGGGAAGAACAACAAATACCAATAGATTATCTTACTGTAAATATTGATAGCTGGGAAGAGCAACCAATACCAATAGATTATCTTACTGTAAATATTGATAGCTGGGAAGAGCAACAAATACCAATAGATTATCTTACTGTAAATATTGATAGCTGGGAGGAGAGCAACAAATACCAATAGATTATCTTACTGTAAATATTGATAGCTGGGAAGAGCAACACATACCAATAGATTATCTTAATGTCAATATTGATAGCTGGGAAGAGCACCAAATACCAATAGATTATCTTAATGTCAATATTGATAGCTGGGAAGAGCAACAAATACCAAGAGATTATCTTACTGTAAATATTGATAGCTGAGAAGAGCAACGAATACCAATAGATTATCTTACTGTAAATATTCATAGCTGGGAAGAGCAACACATACCAATAGATTATCTTACTTAAATATTGATAGATGGGAAGAGCAACACATACCAATAGATTATCTTACTTAAATATTGATAGCTGAGAAGAGCAACAAATACCAATAGATTATCTTACTGTAAATATTGATAGCTGAGAAGAGCAACCAATACCAATAGATTATCTTACCGTAAATATTGATAGCTGAGAAGAGCAACAAATACCAATAGATTATCTTACTGTAAATATTGAGAGCTGGGAAGAGCAACAAATACCAATAGATTATCTTACTGTAAATATTGATAGCTGGGAAGAGCAACAAATACCAATAGATTATCTTACTGTAAATATTCATAGCTGGGAAGAGCAACACATACCAATAGATTATCTTACTGTAAATATTGATAGCTGGGAAGAGCAACAAATACCAATAGATTATTTTAATGTAAATATTGATGGTTGAGAAGAGCAACACATACCAATAGATTATCTTACTGTCAATATTGATAGCTGGGAAGAGCAACACATACCAATAGATTATCTTACTGTAAATATTGATAGCTGGGAAGAGCAACAAATACCAATAGATTATCTTACTGTAAATATTGATAGTTGAGAAGAGCAACCAATACCAATAGATTATCTTACTGTCAATATTGATAGCTGGGAAGAGCAACACATACCAATAGATTATCTTACTGTAAATATTGATAGCTGGGAAGAGCAACACATACCAATAGATTATCTTACTGTAAATATTGATAGCTAGGAAGAGCAACAAATACCAATAGATTATCTTACTGTAAATATTGATAGCTGGGAAGAGCAACAAATATCAATAGATTATCTTACTGTAAATATTGATAGCTGGGAAGAGCAACACATACCAATAGATTATCTTACTGTAAATATTGATAGCTGGGAAGAGCAACAAATACCAATAGATTATTTTACTGTAAATATTGATAGCTGGGAAGAGCAACAAATACCAATAGATTATCTTACTGTAAATATTGATAGTTGGGAAGAGCAACAAATACCAATAGATTATCTTATTGTAAATATTGATAGCTGAGAAGAGCAACCAATACCAATAGATTATCTTACTGTAAATATTGATAGCTGGGAAGAGCAAAAAATATCAATAGATTATCTTACTGTAAATATTGATAGCTGGGAAGAGCAACGAATACCAATAGATTATCTTACTGTAAATATTGATAGCTGAGAAGAGCAACAAATACCAATAGATTATCTTACTGTAAATATTGATAGCTGGGAAGAGCAACAAATACCAATAGATTATTTTACTGTAAATATTGATAGCTGGGAAGAGCAACAAATACCAATAGATTATCTTACTGTAAATATTGATAGCTCGGAAGAGCAACAAATACCAATATATTATCTTACTGTAAATATTGATAGCTGGGAAGAGCAACAAATACCAATAGATTATCTTACTGTAAATATTGATAGCTGAGAAGAGCAACTAATACCAATAGATTATCTTATTGTAAATATTGATAGCTGGGAAGAGCAACAAATACCAATAGATCATCTTACTGTAAATATTGATAGCTGGGAAGAGCAACAAATACCAATAGAATATCTTATTGTAAATATTGATAGCTGAGAAGAGCAACACATACCAATAGATTATCTTACTGTAAATATTGATAGCTGGGAAGAGCAACAAATACCAATAGATTATCTTAATGTCAATATTGATAGCTGTGAAGAGCAACACATACCAATAGATTATCTTACTGTAAATATTGATAGCTGAGAAGAGCAACAAATACCAATAGATTATTTTACTGTAAATATTGATAGCTGAGAAGAGCAACCAATACCAAGATTATTTTACTGTAAATATTTATAGCTGAGAAGAGCAACAAATACTAATAGATTATTTTACTGTAAATATTGATAGCTGTGAAGAGCAACGAATACCAATAGATTATCTTATTGTAAATATTGATAGCTGGGAAGAGCAACAAATACCAATAGATTATCTTACTGTAAATATTGATAGCTGAGAAGAGCAACCAATACCAATAGATTATTTTACTGTAAATATTGATAGCTGGGAAGAGCAACAAATACCAATAGATTATCTTACTGTAAATATTGATAGCTGGGAAGAGTAACAAATACCAATAGATTATCTTATTGTAAATATTGATAGCTGGGAAGAGCAACGAATACCAATAGATTATCTTACTGTAAATATTGATAGCTGAGAAGAGCACCAAATACCAATAGATTATCTTACTGTAAATATTGATAGCTGGGAACAGCAACAAATACCAATAGATTATCTTACTGTAAATATTGATAGCTGGGAAGAGCAACAAGTACCAATAAATTATCTTACTGTAAATATTGATAGCTGGGAAGAGCAACAAATACCAATAGATTATCTTACTGTAAATATTGATAGCTGGGAAGAACAAGCAATACTAATAGATTATCTTACTGTAAATATTGATAGCGGGGAAGAGCAACAAATACCAATAGATTATCTTACTGTAAATATTGATAGCGGGGAAGAGCAACAAATACCAATAGATTATCTTATTGTAAATATTGATAGCTGGGAAGAGCAAGCAATACTAATAGATTATCTTACTGTAAATATTGATAGCGGGGAAGAGCAACAAATACCAATAGATTATCTTACTGTAAATATTGATAGCGGGGAAGAGCAACAAATACCAATAGATTATCTTACTGTAAATATTGATAGCTGGGAAGAGTAACAAATACCAATAGATTATCTTACTGTAAATATTGATAGCTGGGAAGAGCAACAAATACCAATAGATTATCTTACTGTAAATATTGATAGCTGGGAAGAGCAACAAATACCAATAGATTATCTTACTGTAAATATTGATAGCGGGGAAGAGCAACAAATACCAATAGATTATCTTACTGTAAATATTGATAGCTGGGAAGAGCAACAAATACCAATAGATTATCTTACTGTAAATATTGATAGCTGGGAAGAGCAACAAATACCAATAGATTTTCTTACTGTAAATATTGATAGCTGGGAAGAGCAACAAATACCAATAGATTATCTTACTGTAAATATTGATAACTGGGAAGAGCAACAAATACCAATAGATTATCTTACTGTAAATATTGATAGCTGGGAGAGCACCACATACCAATAGATTATCTTACTGTAAATATTGATAGCTGGGAAGAGCAACAAATACCAATAGATTATCTTATTGTAAATATTGATAGCTGAGAAGAGCAACGAATACCAATAGATTATCTTACTGTAAATATTGATAGCTGAGAAGAGCAACCAATACCAATAGATTATTTTACTGTAAATATTGATAGCTGGGAAGAGCAACAAATACCAATAGAATATCTTATTGTAAATATTGATAGCTGGGAAGAGCAACAAATACCAATAGATTATCTTACTGTAAATATTGATAGCTGAGAAGAGCAACCAATACCAATAGATTATCTTACTGTAAATATTGATAGCTGACAAGAGCCACGAATACCAATAGATTATCTTACTGTAAATATTGATAGCTGGGAAGAGCAACAAATACCAATAGATTATCTTATTGTAAATATTGATAGCTGGGAAGAGTAACAAATACCAATAGATTATCTTATTGTAAATATTGATAGCTGGGAAGAGCAACGAATACCAATAGATTATCTTACTGTAAATATTGATAGCTGAGAAGAGCACCAAATACCAATAAATTATCTTACTGTAAATATTGATAGCTGGGAACAGCAACAAATACCAATAGATTATCTTACTGTAAATATTGATAGCTGGGAAGAGCAACAAATACCAATAAATTATCTTACTGTAAATATTGATAGCTGGGAACAGCAACAAATACCAATAGATTATCTTACTGTAAATATTGATAGCTGGGAAGAGCAACAAATACCAGTAGATTATCTTACTGTAAATATTGATAGCTGGGAAGAGCAACAAATACCAATAGATTATCTTACTGTAAATATTGATAGCTGGGAAGAGCAACAAATACCAATAGATCATCTTACTGTAAATATTGATATCTGGGAAGAGTAACAAATACTAATAGATTATCTTACTTTAAATATTGATAGCTGGGAAGAGCAACAAATACCAATAGATTATCTTACTGTAAATATTGATAGCTGGGAAGAGCAACAAATACCAATAGATCATCTTACTGTAAATATTGATATCTGGGAAGAGTAACAAATACTAATAGATTATCTTACTGTAAATATTGATAGCTGGGAAGAGCAACAAATACCAATAGATTATCTTACTGTAAATATTGATAGCTGGGAAGAGCAACATATACCAATAGATTATCTTACTGTCAATATTGATAGCTGGGAAGAGCAACACATACCAATAGATTATCTTACTGTAAATATTGATAGCTGGGAAGAGCAACAAATACCAATAGATTATCTTACTGTAAATATTGATAGCTGGAAAGAGCAACAAATACCAATAGATTATCTTACTGTAAATATTGATAGCTGGGAAGAGCAACAAATACCAATAGATCATCTTACTGTAAATATTGATAGCTGGGAAGAGTAACAAATACCAATAGATTATCTTACTGTAAATATTGATAGCTGGGAAGAGCAACAAATACCAATAGATTATCTTACTGTCAATATTGATAGCTGTGAAGAGCAACACATACAAATAGATTATCTTACTGTAAATATTGATAGCTGGGAAGTGCAACAAATACCAATAGATTATCTTACTGTAAATATTGATAGCTGGGAAGAGCAACACATACCAATAGATTATCTTACTGTAAATATTGATAGCTGGGAAGAGCAACAAATACCAATAGATTATCTTACTGTAAATATTGATAGCTAGGAAGAGCAACAAATACCAATAGATTATCTTACTGTAAATATTGATAGCTGGGAAGAGCAACAAATATCAATAGATTATCTTACTGTAAATATTGATAGCTGGGAAGAGCAACAAAAAACCAGTAGATTATCTTACTGTAAATATTGATAGCTGGGAAGAGCAACAAATACCAATAGATTATCTTACTGTAAATATTGATAGCTGAGAAGAGCCACGAATACCAATAGATTATCTTACTGTAAATATTGATAGCTGGGAAGAGCAACAAATACCAATAGATTATCTTATTGTAAATATTGATAGCTGGGAAGAGTAACAAATACCAATAGATTATCTTACTGTAAATATTGATCGCTGGGAAGAGCAACAAATACCAATAGATTATCTTACTGTCAATATTGATAGCTGGGAAGAGCAACCAATACCAATAGATTATCTTATTGTAAATAATGATAGCTGAGAAGAGCAACGAATACCAATAGATTATCTTACTGTAAATATTGATAGCTGGGAAGACCAACAAATACCAATAGAATATCTTATTGTAAATATTGATAGCTGGGAAGAGCAACAAATACCAATAGATTATCTTACTGTAAATATTGATAGCTGAGAAGAGCAACCAATACCAATAGATTATCTTACTGTAAATATTGATAGCTGAGAAGAGCCACGAATACCAATAGATTATCTTACTGTAAATATTGATAGCTGGGAAGAGCAACCAATACCAATAGATTATCTTAATGTCAATATTGATAGCTGTGAAGAGCAACACATACCAATAGATTATCTTACTGTAAATATTGATAGCTGAGAAGAGCAACAAATACCAATAGATTATTTTACTGTAAATATTGATAGCTGAGAAGAGCAACCAATACCAAGATTATTTTACTGTAAATATTGATAGCTGAGAAGAGCAACAAATACCAATAGATTATTTTACTGTAAATATTGATAGCTGAGAAGAGCAACAAATACCAATAGATTATTTTACTGTAAATATTGATAGCTGTGAAGAGCAACGAATACCAATAGATTATCTTATTGTAAATATTGATAGCTGGGAAGAGCAACAAATACCAATAGATTATCTTACTGTAAATATTGATAGCTGAGAAGAGCAACCAATACCAATAGATTATTTTACTGTAAATATTGATAGCTGAGAAGAGCAACGAATACCAATAGATTATCTTGCTGTAAATATTGATAGCTGGAAAGAGCAACAAATACCAATAGATTATCTTACTGTAAATATTGATAGCTGGGAAGAGCAACAAATACCAATAGATTATCTTACTGTAAATATTGATAGCTGAGAAGAGCAACAAATACCAATAGATTATCTTAATGTCAATATTGATAGCTGTGAAGAGCAACACATACCAATAGATTATCTTACTGTAAATATTGATAGCTGAGAAGAGCAACAAATACCAATAGATTATTTTACTGTAAATATTGATAGCTGAGAAGAGCAACCAATACCAAGATTATTTTACTGTAAATATTGATAGCTGAGAAGAGCAACAAATACCAATAGATTATTTTACTGTAAATATTGATAGCTGTGAAGAGCAACGAATACCAATAGATTATCTTATTGTAAATATTGATAGCTGGGAAGAGCAACAAATACCAATAGATTATCTTACTCTAAATATTGATAGCTGAGAAGAGCAACCAATACCAATAGATTATTTTACTGTAAATATTGATAGCTGAGAAGAGCAACGAATACCAATAGATTATCTTGCTGTAAATATTGATAGCTGGGAAGAGCAACAAATACCAATAGATTATCTTACTGTAAATATTGATAGCTGAGAAGAGCAACAAATACCAATGGATTATTTTACTGTAAATATTGATAGCTGAGAAGAGCAACCAATACCAATAGATAATTTTACTGTAAATATTGATAGCTGAGAAGAGCAACAAATACCAATAGATTATCTTACTGTAAATATTGATAACTGGGAAGAGGAACGAATACCAATAGATTATCTTACTGTAAATATTGATAGCTGAGAAGAGCAACAAATACCAATGGATTATTTTACTGTAAATATTGATAGCTGAGAAGAGCAACCAATACCAATAGATTATCTTATTGTAAATATTGATAGCTGAGAAGAGCAACAAATACCAATAGATTATCTAACTGTAAATAGTGATAGCTGAGAAGAGCAACAAATACCAATAGATTATCTTACTGTAAATATTGATAACTGGGAAGAGCAACAAATACCAATAGATTATCTTACTGTAAATATTGATAGCTGGGAAGAGCAACAAATACCAATAGATTATCTTACTGTAAATATTGATAGCTGAGAAGAGCAACAAATACCAATAGATTATCTTACTGTAAATATTGATAGCTGAGAAGAGCAACAAATACCAATAGATTATTTTACTGTAAATATTGATAGCTGAGAAGAGCAACGAATACCAATAGATTATCTTATTGTAAATATTGATAGCTGGGAAGAGCAACAAATACCAATAGATTATCTTGCTGTAAATGTTGATAGCTGGGAAGAGCAACAAATACCAATAGAATATCTTATTGTAAATATTGATAGCTGAGAAGAGCAACGAATACCTATAGATTATCTTACTGTAAATATTGATAGCTGAGAAGAGCAACGAATACTAATAGATTATCTTACTGTAAATATTGATAGCTGGGAAGAGCAACGAATACCAATAGATTATCTTACTGTAAATATTGATAGCTGGGAAAAGCAACAAATACCAATAGATTATCTTACTGTAAATATTGATAGCTGGGAAGAGCACCAAATGCCAATAGATTATCTTACTGTAAATATTGATAGCTGGGAAGAGCAACAAATACCAATATATTATCTTACTGTAAATATTGATAGCTGAGAAGAGCAACCAATACCAATAGATTATCTTAATGTCAATATTGATAGCTGGGAAGAGCACCAAATACCAATAGATTATCTTATTGTAAATATTGATAGCTGGGAAGACCAACAAATACCAATAGATTATCTTACTGTAAATATTGATAGCTGAGAAAAGCCACGAATACCAATAGATTATCTTACTGTAAATATTGATAGCTGGGAAGAGTAACAAATACCAATAGATTATCTTATTGTAAATATTGATAGCTGGGAAGAGCAACGAATACCAATAGATTATCTTACTGTAAATATTGATAGCTGAGAAGAGCACCAAATACCAATAGATTATCTTACTGTAAATATTGATAGCTGGGAACAGCAACAAATACCAATAGATTATCTTACTGTAAATATTGATAGCTGGGAAGAGCAACAAATACCAATAGATTATCTTACTGTAAATATTGATAGCTGAGAAGAGCAACAAATACCAATAGATTATCTTAATGTCAATATTGATAGCTGTGAAGAGCAACACATACCAATAGATTATTTTACTGTAAATATTGATAGCTGAGAAGAGCAACCAATACCAAGATTATTTTACTGTAAATATTGATAGCTGAGAAGAGCAACAAATACCAATAGATTATTTTACTGTAAATATTGATAGCTGAGAAGAGCAACAAATACCAATAGATTATTTTACTGTAAATATTGATAGCTGTGAAGAGCAACGAATACCAATAGATTATCTTATTGTAAATATTGATAGCTGGGAAGAGCAACAAATACCAATAGATTATCTTACTGTAAATATTGATAGCTGAGAAGAGCAACCAATACCAAGATTATTTTACTGTAAATATTGATAGCTGAGAAGAGCAACAAATACCAATAGATTATTTTACTGTAAATATTGATAGCTGAGAAGAGCAACAAATACCAATAGATTATTTTACTGTAAATATTGATAGCTGTGAAGAGCAACGAATACCAATAGATTATCTTATTGTAAATATTGATAGCTGGGAAGAGCAACAAATACCAATAGATTATCTTACTGTAAATATTGATAGCTGAGAAGAGCAACCAATACCAATAGATTATTTTACTGTAAATATTGATAGCTGAGAAGAGTAACAAATACCAATAGATTATCTTATTGTAAATATTGATAGCTGTGAAGAGCAACAAATACCAATAGATTATCTTACTGTAAATATTGATAGCTGTGAAGAGCAACAAATACCAATAGATTATCTTGCTGTAAATATTGATAGCTGGGAAGAGCAACAAATACCAATAGATTATCTTACTGTAAATATTGATAGCTGAGAAGAGTAACAAATACCAATAGATTATCTTACTGTAAATATTGATAGCTGAGAAGAGCAACGAATACCAATAGATTATCTTGCTGTAAATATTGATAGCTGGGAAGAGCAACAAATACCAATAGATTATCTTACTGTAAATATTGATAGCTGAGAAGAGTAACAAATACCAATAGATTATCTTACTGTAAATATTGATAGCTGAGAAGAGCAACGAATACCAATAGATTATCTTGCTGTAAATATTGATAGCTGGGAAGAGCAACAAATACCAATAGATTATCTTACTGTAAATATTGATAGCTGAGAAGAGCAACCAATACCAATAGATTATTTTACTGTAAATATTGATAGCTGAGAAGAGCAACGAATACCAATAGATTATCTTGCTGTAAATATTGATAGCTGGGAAGAGCAACAAATACCAATAGATTATCTTACTGTAAATATTGATAGCTGAGAAGAGCAACAAATACCAATAGATTATCTTAATGTCAATATTGATAGCTGTGAAGAGCAACACATACCAATAGATTATCTTACTGTAAATATTGATAGCTGAGAAGAGCAACAAATACCAATAGATTATTTTACTGTAAATATTGATAGCTGAGAAGAGCAACCAATACCAAGATTATTTTACTGTAAATATTGATAGCTGAGAAGAGCAACAAATACCAATAGATTATTTTACTGTAAATATTGATAGCTGTGAAGAGCAACGAATACCAATAGATTATCTTATTGTAAATATTGATAGCTGGGAAGAGCAACAAATACCAATAGATTATCTTACTCTAAATATTGATAGCTGAGAAGAGCAACCAATACCAATAGATTATTTTACTGTAAATATTGATAGCTGAGAAGAGCAACGAATACCAATAGATTATCTTGCTGTAAATATTGATAGCTGGGAAGAGCAACAAATACCAATAGATTATCTTACTGTAAATATTGATAGCTGAGAAGAGCAACAAATACCAATGGATTATTTTACTGTAAATATTGATAGCTGAGAAGAGCAACCAATACCAATAGATAATTTTACTGTAAATATTGATAGCTGAGAAGAGCAACAAATACCAATAGATTATCTTACTGTAAATATTGATAACTGGGAAGAGGAACAAATACCAATAGATTATCTTACTGTAAATATTGATAGCTGGGAAGAGCAAAAAATACCAATAGATTATCTTACTGTAAATATTGATAGCTGAGAAGAGCAACAAATACCAATAGATTATCTTATTGTAAATATTGATAGCTGAGAAGAGCAACAAATACCAATAGATTATCTTACTGTAAATATTGATAGCTGAGAAGAGCAACAAATACCAATAGATTATCTTATTGTAAATATTGATAGCTGAGAAGAGCAACAAATACCAATAGATTATCTTACTGTAAATATTGATAGCTGAGAAGAGCAACAAATACCAATAGATTATTTTACTGTAAATATTGATAGCTGAGAAGAGCAACGAATACCAATAGATTATCTTATTGTAAATATTGATAGCTGGGAAGAGCAACAAATACCAATAGATTATCTTGCTGTAAATGTTGATAGCTGGGAAGAGCAACAAATACCAATAGAATATCTTATTGTAAATATTGATAGCTGAGAAGAGCAACGAATACCTATAGATTATCTTACTGTAAATATTGATAGCTGAGAAGAGCAACGAATACTAATAGATTATCTTACTGTAAATATTGATAGCTGGGAAGAGCAACGAATACCAATAGATTATCTTACTGTAAATATTGATAGCTGGGAAAAGCAACAAATACCAATAGATTATCTTACTGTAAATATTGATAGCTGGGAAGAGCACCAAATGCCAATAGATTATCTTAATGTCAATATTGATAGCTGGGAAGAGCACCAAATACCAATAGATTATCTTATTGTAAATATTGATAGCTGGGAAGACCAACAAATACCAATAGATTATCTTACTGTAAATATTGATAGCTGAGAAGAGCCACGAATACCAATAGATTATCTTACTGTAAATATTGATAGCTGGGAAGAACAACAAATACCAATAGATTATCTTATTGTAAATAATGATAGCTGGGAAGAGCAACAAATACCAATAGATTATCTTACTGCAAATATTGATAGCTGGGAAGAGCAACAAATACCAATAGATTATCTTACTGTAAATATTGATAGCTGGGAAGAGCAACGAATACCAATAGATTATCTTACTGCAAATATTGATAGCTGGGAAGAGCAACAAATACCAATAGATTATCTTACTGTAAATATTGATAGCTGGGAAGAGTAGCAAATACCAATAGATTATCTTATTGTAAATATTGATAGCTGGGAAGAGCAACGAATACCAATAGATTATCTTACTGTAAATATTGATAGCTGAGAAGAGCACCAAATACCAATAGATTATCTTACTGTAAATATTGATAGCTGGGAACAGCAACAAATACCAATAGATTATCTTACTGTAAATATTGATAGCTGGGAAGAGCAACAAATACCAATAGATTATCTTACTGTAAATATTGATAGCTGAGAAGAGCAACAAATACCAATAGATTATCTTAATGTCAATATTGATAGCTGTGAAGAGCAACACATACCAATAGATTATTTTACTGTAAATATTGATAGCTGAGAAGAGCAACCAATACCAAGATTATTTTACTGTAAATATTGATAGCTGAGAAGAGCAACAAATACCAATAGATTATTTTACTGTAAATATTGATAGCTGAGAAGAGCAACAAATACCAATAGATTATTTTACTGTAAATATTGATAGCTGTGAAGAGCAACGAATACCAATAGATTATCTTATTGTAAATATTGATAGCTGGGAAGAGCAACAAATACCAATAGATTATCTTACTGTAAATATTGATAGCTGAGAAGAGCAACCAATACCAATAGATTATTTTACTGTAAATATTGATAGCTGAGAAGAGCAACGAATACCAATAGATTATCTTGCTGTAAATATTGATAGCTGAGAAGAGCAACGAATACCAATAGATTATCTTGCTGTAAATATTGATAGCTGAGAAGAGCAACAAATACCAATAGATTATTTTACTGTAAATATTGATAGCTGAGAAGAGCAACCAATACCAATAGATAATTTTACTGTAAATATTGATAGCTGAGAAGAGCAACAAATACCAATAGATTATCTTACTGTAAATATTGATAACTGGGAAGAGGAACAAATACCAATAGATTATCTTACTGTAAATATTGATAGCTGGGAAGAGCAACAAATACCAATAGATTATCTTACTGTAAATATTGATAGCTGAGAAGAGCAACAAATACCAATAGATTATCTTATTGTAAATATTGATAGCTGAGAAGAGCAACAAATACCAATAGATTATCTAACTGTAAATATTGATAGCTGAGAAGAGCAACGAATACCAATAGATTATCTTATTGTAAATATTGATAGCTGGGAAGAGCAACAAATACCAATAGTTTATCTTGCTGTAAATGTTGATAGCTGGGAAGAGCAACAAATACCAATAGAATATCTTATTGTAAATATTGATAGCTGGGAAGAGCAACAAATACCAATAGATTGTCTTACTGTAAATATTGATAGCTGGGAAGAGCAACAAATACCAATAGAATTTCTTATTGTAAATATTGATAGCTGAGAAGAGCAACGAATACCTATAGATTATCTTACTGTAAATATTGATAGCTGAGAAGAGCAACGAATACTAATAGATTATCTTATTGTAAATATTGATAGCTGGGAAGAGCAACAAATACCAATAGATTATCTTATTGTAAATATTGATAGCTGGGAAGAGCAACAAATACCAAGAGATTATCTTATTGTAAATATTGATAGCTGGGAAGAGCAACAAATACCAATAGATTATCTTACTGTAAATATTGATAGCTGGGAAAAGCAACAAATACCAATAGATTATCTTACTGTAAATATTGATAGCTGGGAAGAGCAACGAATACCAATAGATTATCTTACTGTAAATATTGATAGCTGGGAAAAGCAACAAATACCAATAGATTATCTTACTGTAAATATTGATAGCTGGGAAGAGCACCAAATGCCAATAGATTATCTTAATGTCAATATTGATAGCTGGGAAGAGCACCAAATGCCAATAGATTATCTTACTGTCAATATTGATAGCTGGGAAGAGCAACAAATACCAATAGATTATCTTACTGTAAATATTGATAGCTGGGAAGAGTAACAAATACCAATAGATTATCTTACTGTAAATATTGATAGCTGGGAAGAGCAAGCAATACTAATAGATTATCTTACTGTAAATATTGATAGCGGGGAAGAACAACAAATACCAATAGATTATCTTACTGTAAATATTGATAGCGGGGAAGAGCAACAAATACCAATAGATTATCTTACTGTAAATATTGATAGCTGGGAAGAGCAACAAATACCAATAGATTATCTTACTGTAAATATTGATAGCTGGGAAGAGCAACAAATACCAATAGATTATCTTACTGTCAATATTGATAGCTGGGAAGAGCAACAAATACCAATATATTATCTTACTGTAAATATTGATAGCTGAGAAGGGCAACCAATACCAATAGATTATCTTACTGTAAATATTGATAGCTGAGAAGAGCCACGAATACCAATAGATTATCTTACTGTAAATATTGATAGCTGGGAAGAGCAACAAATACCAATAGATTATCTTACTGTAAATATTGATAGCTGGGAAGAGCAACAAATACCAATAGATTATCTTACTGCAAATATTGATAGCTGGGATGAGCAACAAATACCAATAGATTATCTTACTGTAAATATTGATAGCTGGGAAGAGTAACAAATACCAATAGATTATCTTATTGTAAATATTGATAGCTGGGAAGAGCAACGAATACCAATAGATTATCTTACTGTAAATATTGATAGCTGAGAAGAGCACCAAATACCAATAGATTATCTTACTGTAAATATTGATAGCTGGGAACAGCAACAAATACCAATAGATTATCTTACTGTAAATATTGATAGCTGGGAAGAGCAACAAATACCAATAAATTATCTTATTGTAAACATTGATAGCTGAGAAGAGCAACACATACCAATAGATTATCTTACTGTAAATATTGATAGCTGGGAAGAGCAACAAATACCAATAAATTATCTTATTGTAAATATTGATAGCTGGGAAGAGTAACAAATACCAATAGATTATCTTATTGTAAATATTGATAGCTGGGAAGAGCAACGAATACCAATAGATTATCTTACTGTAAATATTGATAGCTGAGAAGAGCACCAAATACCAATAGATTATCTTACTGTAAATATTGATAGCTGGGAACAGCAACAAATACCAATAGATTATCTTACTGTAAATATTGATAGCTGGGAAGAGGAACAAATACCAATAAATTATCTTACTGTAAATATTGATAGCTGGGAAGAGCAACAAATACCGGTAGATTATCTTACTGTAAATATTGATAGCTGGGAAGAGCAACAAATACCAATAGATTATCTTACTGTAAATATTGATAGCTGGGAAGAGCAACAAATACCAATAGATTATCTTACTGTCAATATTGATAGCTGGGAAGAGCAACACATACCAATAGATTATCTTACTGTAAATATTGATAGCTGGGAAGAGCAACAAATACCAATAGATTATCTTACTGTAAATATTGATAGCTGGAAAGAGCAACAAATACCAATAGATTATCTTACTGTAAATATTGATAGCTGGGATGAGCAACAAATACCAATAGATTATCTTACTGTAAATATTGATAGCTGGAAAGAGCAACAAATACCAATAGATTGTCTTACTGTAAATATTGATAGCTGAGAAGAGCAACAAATACCAATAGATTATCTTACTGTAAATATTGATAGCTGGGAAGAGCAACAAATACCAGTAGATTATCTTACTGTAAATATTGATAGCTGGGAAGAGCAACAAATACCAATAGATTATCTTACTGTAAATATTGATAGCTAGGAAGAGCAACACATACCAATAGATTATCTTACTGTAAATATTGATAGCTGGGAAGAGCAACAAATACCAATAGATTATCTTACTGTCAATATTGATAGCTGGGAAGAGCAACAAATACCAATAGATTATCTTACTGTAAATATTGATAGCTAGGAAGAGCAACAAATACCAATAGATTATCTTACTGTAAATATTGATAGCTAGGAAGAGCAACAAATACCAATAGATTATCTTACTGTAAATATTGATAGCTGAGAAGAGCAACCAATACCAATAGATTATCTTACTGTAAATATTGATAGCTGAGAAGAGCAACAAATACCAATAGATTATCTTACTGTAAATATTGATAGCTGGGAAGAGCAACAAATACCAATAGATTATCTTATTGTAAATATTGATTGCTGGGAAGAGCAACAAATACCAATAGATTATCTTACTGTCAATATTGATAGCTGGGAAGAGCAACCAATACCAATAGATTATCTTATTGTAAATAATGATAGCTGAGAAGAGCAACGAATACCAATAGATTATCTTACTGTAAATATTGATAGCTGGGAAGAGCAACAAATACCAATAGAATATCTTATTGTAAATATTGATAGCTGGGAAGAGCAACAAATACCAATAGATTATCTTACTGTAAATATTGATAGCTGAGAAGAGCAACCAATACCAATAGATTATCTTACTGTAAATATTGATAGCTGAGAAGAGCCACGAATACCAATAGATTATCTTACTGTAAATATTGATAGCTGGGAAGGGCAACAAATACCAATAGATTATCTTATTGTAAATATTGATAGCTGGGAAGAGTAACAAATACCAATAGATTATCTTATTGTAAATATTGATAGCTGGGAAGAGCAACGAATACGAATAGATTATCTTACTGTAAATATTGATAGCTGAGAAGAGCACCAAATACCAATAGATTATCTTACTGTAAATATTGATAGCTGAGAACAGCAACAAATACCAATAGATTATCTTACTGTAAATATTGATAGCTGAGAACAGCAACAAATACCAATAGATTATCTTACTGTAAATATTGATAGCTGAGAACAGCAACAAATACCAATAGATTATCTTACTGTAATTATTGATAGCTGGGAAGAGCAACAAATACCAATAAATTATCTTACTGTAAATATTGATAGCTGGGAAGAGCAACAAATACCAATAGATTATCTTACTGTAAATATTGATAGCTGGGAAGAGCAACAAATACCGGTAGATTATCTTACTGTAAATATTGATAGCTGGGAACAGCAACAAATCCCAATAGATTATCTTACTGTCAATATTGATAGCTGGGAAGAGCAACACATACCAATAGATTATCTTACTGTCAATATTGATAGCTGGAAAGAGCAACAAATACCAATAGCTTATCTTACTGTAAATATTGATAGCTGGGAAGAGCAACAAATACCAATAGAATATCTTACTGTCAATATTGATAGCTGGGAAGAGCAACAAATACCAATAGATTATCTTACTGTAATTATTGATAGCTGGGAAGAGCAACAAATACCAATAGATTATCTTACTGTAAATATTGATAGCTGGGAAGAGCAACAAATACCAATAGATTATCTTACTGTAAATATTGATAGCTGGAAAGAGCAACAAATACCAATAGCTTATCTTACTGTAAATATTGATAGCTGGGAAGAGCAACAAATACCAATAGATTATCTTACTGTCAATATTGATAGCTGGGAACAGCAACAAATACCAATAGATTATCTTACTGTCAATATTGATAGCTGGGAAGAGCAACACATACCAATAGATTATCTTACTGTAAATATTGATAGCTGGAAAGAGCAACAAATACCAATAGCTTATCTTACTGTAAATATTGATAGCTGGGAAGAGCAACAAATACCAATAGATTATCTTACTGTAAATATTGATAGCTGGAAAGAGCAACAAATACCAATAGATTATCTTACTGTAAATATTGATAGCTGAGAAGACCAACAAATACCAATAGATTATCTTACTGTAAATATTGATAGTTGGGAAGAGCAACAAATACCAGTAGATTATCTTACTGTAAATATTGATAGCTGGGAAGGCAACGAATACCAATAGATTATCTTATTGTAAATATTTATTGCTGAGAAGAGCAACAAATACCAATAGCTTATCTTACTGTAAATATTGATAGCTGGGAAGAGCAACAAATACCAATAGATTATCTTACTGTAAATATTGATAGCTGGGAAGAGCAACAAATACCAATAGAATATCTTACTGCAAATATTGATAGCTGGGAAGAGCAACAAATACCAATAGATTATCTTACTGTAAATATTGATAGCTGGGAAGAGCAACAAATACCAATAGATTATCTTACTGTAAATATTAATAGCTGGGAAGAGCAACCAATACCAATAGATTATCTTAATGTCAATATTGATAGCTGGGAAGAGCAACACATACCAATAGATTATCTTACTGTAAATATCGATAGCTGGGAAGAGCAACGAATACCAATAGATTATCTTACTGTAAATATTAATAGCTGGGAAGAGCAACCAATACCAATAGATTATCTTACTGTAAATATGTATTGCTGAGAAGAGCAACGAATACCAATAGATTATCTTACTGTAAATATTGATAGCTGAGAAGAGCAACAAATACCAATAGATTATCTTACTGTAAATATTGATAGCTGAGAAGAGCAACCAATACCAATAGAATATCTTACTGTAAATATTGATAGCTGAGAAGAGCAACAAATACCAATAGATTATCTTACTGTAAATATTGATAACTGGGAAGAGCAACAAATACCAATAGATTATCTTACTGTAAATATTGATAGCTGGGAAGAGCAACAAATACCAATAGATTATCTTATTGTAAATATTGATAGCTGGGAAGAGCAACAAATACCGATAGATTATCTTACTGTCAATATTGATAGCTGGCAAGAGCAACACATACCGATAGATTATCTTACTGTAAATATCGATAGCTGGGAAGAGCAACAAATACCAATAGATTATCTTACTGTAAATATTGATAGCTGGGAAGAGCAACAAATACCAATAGATTATCTTAATATAAATATTGATAGCTGGGAAGAGCAACAAATACCAATAGATTATCTTACTGTAAATATTGATAGCTGGGAAGAGCAACAAATACCAATAGATTATCTTACTGTAAATATTGATAGCTAAGAAGAGCAACGAATACTAATAGATTATCTTACTGTAAATATTGATAGCTGGGAAGAACAACAAATACCAATAGATTATCTTACTGTCAATATTGATAGCTGGGAAGAGCAACACATACCAATAGATTATCTTACTGTAAATATCGATAGCTGGGAAGAGCAACACATACCAATAGATTATCTTACTGTAAATATTGATAGCTGGGAAGAACAACAAATACCAATAGATTATCTTACTGTAAATATCGATAGCTGAGAAGAGCAACAAATACCAATAGATTATCTTACTGTAAATATTGATAGCTGGGAAGAGCAACACATACCAATAGATTATCTTACTGTAAATATTGATAGCTGAGAAGAGCAACAAATACCAATAGATTATCTTACTGTAAATATTGATAGCTGGGAAGAGCAAAAAATACCAATAGATTATCTTACTGTAAATATGGATAGCTGGGAAGAGCAACTAATACCAATAGATTATATTACTGTAAATATTGAGAGCTGAGAAGAGCAACACATACCAATAGATTATCTTACTGTAAATATTAATAGCTGGGAAGAGCAACACATACCAATAGATTATCTTACTGTAAATATTGATAGCTGAGAAGAGCAACAAATACCAATACATTATCTTACTGTAAATATTGATAGCTGGGAAGAGCAACGAATACCAATAGATTATCTTACTGTAAATATTGATAGCTGAGAAGAGCAACAAATACCAATAGATTATCTTACTGTAAATATTGATAGCTGGGAAGAGCAACGAATACCAATAGGTTATCTTACTGTAAATATTGATAGCTGGGAAGAGCAATCAATACCAATAGATTATCTTACTGTAAATATTGATAGCTGGGAAGAGCAACGAATACCAATAGGTTATCTTACTGTAAATATTGATAGCTGGGAAGAGCAATCAATACCAATAGATTATCTTACTGTAAATATTGATAGCTGGGAAGAGCAACACATACCAATAGATTATCTTACTGTAAATATTGATAGCTGGGATGAGCAACGAATACCAAAAGATTATCTTACTGTAAATATTGATAGCTGAGAAGAGCAACAAATACCAATAGATTATCTTACTGTAAATATTGATAGCTGGGAAGAGCAACACATACCATTAGATTATCTTACTGTAAATATTGATAGCTGGGAAGGCAACGAATACCAATAGATTATCTTACTGTAAATATTGATAGCTGGGAAGAGCAACAAATACCAATAGATTATCTTACTGTAAATATTGATAGCTGGGAAGAGCATCTAACACACTGGTATGAGACTTTTAGGAGATTGTTACTAGCCAATCTGATTGTTAATCTGGGTAAGAGTGTTTTTTGTCATGTCACGGTTGAATTTAAAAGAAAAACAGTTGGTCAATGGCAGTTGAAACATATAATAGCTCAAATTGGCACAATTGTCAGATTTCCTTCTCCTACATATAAAAAAGGGCATGATTGAATTTTACAGCATGTTTTGTTTTAACTTTGGTACTATTGTTCATCCGTTACCTTGGTTTGTAACTAGAGTAACAAGCCGGAACTGCCTTACTTTTCTCTTGCACTTGAGTTCACTTCGGTGCTTAGTGATGCTTTTGTTGCTCGATCTTTAGTTTCTGTGTAATATCTTTAATAACAAAAATAAAATGGAAATAACTCTTGAGTTTTAAGTTCATTAATAATATGTGTTCTTATTTTCCATGTCGCATTTAAAAAAGAACACAGTTTGAAACCTGCTCATGGCGGGGTGTGCTCGATACAGCATTATGTGATAACGTATGTCAGTTACATGCGATATGTAGGTGGTTTTCTCCGGGTATTTCGGTTTCCTCCGCCAATAAATCTGAACGCCACGGATATTACTGAAATATTGTTGAAAGTGGCGTTAGGCACCATAATCATAGACCTAACGAGTATAAAGTTGAAAGGCAGAAAATAAAAGTTACTAAACGAGTTTATTTCTTATATTATTACTTTACTTCCGTTTTTCATTGAAATGTTACAATATGATTGGTTATGAAGTGGTCACATGATTATAAAAGAGATGTTTTACATCCCAATAAAACTCAAACCCGAACTTGCACGTGCCTCCATGACGACGTCAGATGTAAACAATCAATGGCGTAGTAATTTCCAATAGCAAATAATCTAACACAAATAAAATTCACAACGAAAAATTCAACTATATTAAATTTTGGTGTGATTTAAATGTAATTATAAGAATTGAATTCCTTTTTTTTATAGTTTTATAGGCGTGTGAAAGCGTGGACCGAGGCACATTTTTTGTATGAAGCGCTAGAGCGCTTCATACGAAATGTACTTCGGTCCACGCTTTTACACGCCAATAAAACTACAAAAAATGCATTCAATTCTTAAATATATGTTGTACAATAATTCCAGGAATTTGTCCCTGTGTTGCATCAGTTTGGTTTGGTGACGGTAATAAAGACCTTAAAAATGTTACAGATAGTTCATTTAAAGATGCAATCATTTTATAAGATTCTCCAGAAAAAGCTTCAGGTCCTTTCATGTTCAGTTCTAGTGTGTATCTGGTATTCTTTTTCACGTCAAGAGGCTTTTCAAACATAACTGGATACATTTCCTGTCCCTTTTCTGAAAATAACACTGTTTCTATGGACCTCAAAACTTCAGAAGACTTTAAAATATTAAAACTTATATCGTGCTCTCCTGAATAAGTATTTGACCCAAACACTTTTATTCCAACAATGATGCAATCAAGGTTTGTGGTAAAATCAAGGCAGTCGGTAGATCCACCATGTGTCCATAGTCCTGAATTATCAGTATCACATCGGAGACATACCATAGGTTCAATATTTCGCCTCTTTCTTGGGAACACGGCGATTTCTTCATCATCGAGAGACTGATAAATATTTATTATTTCCTCATAACTCAGTAAACTCTTTTTGGAAACTTCCTCAGTAAAATATTTTCGTTCCATTATTGGAAATCTGACAAGATACAGCAAATCTCCTAAGACCTGTCTGATATTTTCATCATTTACGGGCAGATTTTGATCATGACATCTGTGTGTGCTCCATTCTATTATTCTCTGATAAATAATCTCCTCTTTGCACATTAGATCATCTGATTCTATGACTAATCTTAGACACTCTGGTGACAAGCTGAGAAAACTTGTTGATTCAAGAGAGGGTTCACCGCTATTTAAAATGAAGTTAAGAGCATTCGTCTGTAGATCGTCCATATGTAAATCATGTGCTGTCTGTAGGACAACACAGGCGCGTTCTTCATCCACATTGGATTGTAGATAATGACTGCATTTATCTTTAATATTGTGTAGCATATATTTCTCTGATCCATACATCAACCCACTTAGGTTGGTAGCATCGACTTCTATGCTGTCCGTGTAGATATAGCTGTAAAATTATGAAAAGAAAGAAAGGTTTAAACAGTGATGGTTAACAGTTGATACCAATATAAACAAAACAAACAATCACCTCTAAGCGGTGATGGTTAACAATTCCACCAATATCAACAAAACAAACAATCTTCTCTCAACAGTGATGGTCAACAATTCCACAAATATCAACAAAACAAACAATCGCCTCTCAACAATTATGGTTAACAATTCCACTAATATCAACAAAACGAAAAATCATCTCTAAACAGCGTTAGTCCACAGTTCCATCAATATTAGCAAAAATAATAATCTCCTCTAAACAGTGATGGTCAACAATTCCACAAATATCAACAAAACGAACAATCTTCTCTCAACAGTGATGGTCAACAATTCCACAAATATCAACAAAACAAACAATCGCCTCTCAACAATTATGGTTAACAATTCCACTAATATCAACAAAACGAAAAATCATCTCTAAACAGCGTTAGTCCACAGTTCCATCAATATTAGCAAAACAAATAATCTCCTCTAAACAGTGATGGTCAACAATTCCACAAATATCAACAAAACGAACAATCACCTCTCAACAGTGATGGTCAACAATTCCACAAATATCAACAAAACAAACAATCGCCTCTCAACAATTATGGTTAACAATTCCACCAATATCAACAAAACGAAAAATCATCTCTAAACAGCGTTAGTCCACAGTTCCATCAATATTAGCAAAACAAATAATCTCCTCTAAACAGTGATGGTCAACAATTCCACAAATATCAACAAAACGAACAATCACATAATTTTCTCATAACTTCTAGATATTTGAACCTCGCAAAAAATTCAAATGATAATGTTCACGGCCACCTATCTCTCTAACTCATATTCAAATAATAATGTTCACGGTCACCTATCTCTCTAACTCATATTCAAATGATAATGTTCACGGCCATCTATCTCTCTAACTCATATTCAAATGATAATGTTCACGGCCACCTATCTCTCTAACTCATATTCAAATGATAATGTTCACGGCCATCTATCTCTCTAACTCATATTCAAATGATAATGTTCACGGCCATCTATCTCTCTAACTCATATTCAAATGATAATGTTCACGGCCACCTATCTCTCTAACTCATATTCAAATGATAATGTTCACGGCCATCTATCTCTCTAACTCATATTCAAATGATAATGTTCACGGCCATCTATCTCTCTAACTCATATTCAAATGATAATGTTCACGGCCATCTATCTCTCTAACTCATATTCAAATGATAATGTTCACGGCCATCTATCTCTCTAACTCATATTCAAATGATAATGTTCACGGCCATCTATCTCTCTAACTCATATTCAAATGATAATGTTCACGGCCATCTATCTCTCTAACTCATATTCAAATGATAATGTTCACGGCCATCTATCTCTCTAACTCATATTTAAATGATAATGTTCACGGCCACCTATCTCTCTAACTCATATTCAAATGATAATGTTCACGGCCATCTATCTCTCTAACTCATATTCAAATGATAATGTTCACGGCCATCTATCTCTCTAACTCATATTCAAATGATAATGTTCACGGCCACCTATCTCTCTAACTCATATTCAAATGATAATGTTCACGGCCATCTATCTCTCTAACTCATATTCAAATGATAATGTTCACGGCCATCTATCTCTCTAACTCATATTCAAATGATAATGTTCACGGCCACCTATCTCTCTAACTCATATTCAAATGATAATGTTCACGGCCACCTATCTCTCTAACTCATATTCAAATGATAATGTTCACGGCCACCTATCTCTCTAACTCATATTCTAATGATAATGTTCACGGCCACCTATCTCTCTAACTCATATTCAAATGATAATGTTCACGGCCACCTATCTCTCTAACTCATATTCAAATTATAATGTTCACGAACACCTATCTCTCTAACTCATATTCAAATGATAATGTTCACGGCCACCTATCTCTCTAACTCATATTCAAATGATAATGTTCACGGCCATCTATCTCTCTAACTCATATTCAAATGATAATGTTCACGGCCATCTATCTCTCTAACTCATATTCAAATGATAATGTTCACGAACACCTATCTCTCTAACTCATATTCAAATGATAATGTTCACGGCCATCTATCTCTCTAACTCATATTCAAATGATAATGTTCACGGCCATCTATCTCTCTAACTCATATTCAAATGATAATGTTCACGGCCATCTATCTCTCTAACTCATATTCAAATGATAATGTTCACGGCCATATATCTCTCTAACTCATATTCAAATGATAATGTTCACGAACACCTATCTCTCTAACTCATATTCAAATGATAATGTTCACGAACACCTATCTCTCTAACTCATATTCAAATGATAATGTTCACGGCCACCTATCTCTCTAACTCATATTCAAATGATAATGTTCACGGCCATCTATCTCTCTAACTCATATTCAAATGATAATGTTCACGGCCATCTATCTCTCTAACTCATATTCAAATGATAATGTTCACGAACACCTATCTCTCTAACTCATATTCAAATGATAATGTTCACGGCCATCTATCTCTCTAACTCATATTCAAATGATAATGTTCACGGCCATCTATCTCTCTAACTCATATTCAAATGATAATGTTCACGGCCATCTATCTCTCTAACTCATATTCAAATGATAATGTTCACGGCCACCTATCTCTCTAACTCATATTCAAATGATAATGTTCACGGCCATCTATCTCTCTAACTCGTATTCAAATGATAATGTTCACGGCCATCTATCTCTCTAACTCATATTCAAATGATAATGTTCACGGCCATCTATCTCTCTAACTCATATTCAAATGATAATGTTCACGGCCATCTATCTCTCTAACTCATATTCAAATGATAATATTCACGGCCATCTATCTCTCTAACTCATATTCAAATGATAATGTTCACGGCCATCTATCTCTCTAACTCATATTTAAATGATAATGTTCACGGCCACCTATCTCTCTAACTCATATTCAAATGATAATGTTCACGGCCATCTATCTCTCTAACTCATATTCAAATGATAATGTTCACGGCCACCTATCTCTCTAACTCATATTCAAATGATAATGTTCACGGCCATCTATCTCTCTAACTCATATTCAAATGATAATGTTCACGGCCATCTATCTCTCTAACTCATATTCAAATGATAATGTTCACGGCCACCTATCTCTCTAACTCATATTCAAATGATAATGTTCACGGCCACCTATCTCTCTAACTCATATTCAAATGATAATGTTCACGGCCACCTATCTCTCTAACTCATATTCAAATGATAATGTTCACGGCCATCTATCTCTCTAACTCATATTCTAATGATAATGTTCACGGCCACCTATCTCTCTAACTCATATTCAAATGATAATGTTCACGGCCACCTATCTCTCTAACTCATATTCAAATCATAATGTTCACGAACACCTATCTCTCTAACTCATATTCAAATGATAATGTTCACGGCCACCTATCTCTCTAACTCATATTCAAATAATAATGTTCACGGCCACCTATCTCTCTAACTCATATTCAAATGATAATGTTCACGGCCATCTATCTCTCTAACTCATATTCAAATGATAATGTTCACGGCCACCTATCTCTCTAACTCATATTCAAATGATAATGTTCACGGCCATCTATCTCTCTAACTCATATTCAAATGATAATGTTCACGGCCATCTATCTCTCTAACTCATATTCAAATGATAATGTTCACGGCCACCTATCTCTCTAACTCATATTCAAATGATAATGTTCACGGCCATCTATCTCTCTAACTCATATTCAAATGATAATGTTCACGGCCATCTATCTCTCTAACTCATATTCAAATGATAATGTTCACGGCCATCTATCTCTCTAACTCATATTCAAATGATAATATTCACGGCCATCTATCTCTCTAACTCATATTCAAATGATAATGTTCACGGCCATCTATCTCTCTAACTCATATTTAAATGATAATGTTCACGGCCACCTATCTCTCTAACTCATATTCAAATGATAATGTTCACGGCCATCTATCTCTCTAACTCATATTCAAATGATAATGTTCACGGCCACCTATCTCTCTAACTCATATTCAAATGATAATGTTCACGGCCATCTATCTCTCTAACTCATATTCAAATGATAATGTTCACGGCCATCTATCTCTCTAACTCATATTCAAATGATAATGTTCACGGCCACCTATCTCTCTAACTCATATTCAAATGATAATGTTCACGGCCATCTATCTCTCTAACTCATATTCAAATTATAATGTTCACGAACACCTATCTCTCTAACTCATATCCAAATGATAATGTTCACGGCCACCTATCTCTCTAACTCATATTCAAATGATAATGTTCACGGCCATCTATCTCTCTAACTCATATTCAAATGATAATGTTCACGGCCATCTATCTCTCTAACTCATATTCAAATGATAATGTTCACGAACACCTATCTCTCTAACTCATATTCAAATGATAATGTTCACGGCCATCTATCTCTCTAACTCATATTCAAATGATAATGTTCACGGCCATCTATCTCTCTAACTCATATTCAAATGATAATGTTCACGGCCATCTATCTCTCTAACTCATATTCAAATGATAATGTTCACGGCCATCTATCTCTCTAACTCATATTCAAATGATAATGTTCACGAACACCTATCTCTCTAACTCATATTCAAATGATAATGTTCACGAACACCTATCTCTCTAACTCATATTCAAATGATAATGTTCACGGCCACCTATCTCTCTAACTCATATTCAAATGATAATGTTCACGGCCATCTATCTCTCTAACTCATATTCAAATGATAATGTTCACGGCCATCTATCTCTCTAACTCATATTCAAATGATAATGTTCACGAACACCTATCTCTCTAACTCATATTCAAATGATAATGTTCACGGCCATCTATCTCTCTAACTCATATTCAAATGATAATGTTCACGGCCATCTATCTCTCTAACTCATATTCAAATGATAATGTTCACGGCCATCTATCTCTCTAACTCATATTCAAATGATAATGTTCACGGCCACCTATCTCTCTAACTCATATTCAAATGATAATGTTCACGGCCATCTATCTCTCTAACTCATATTCAAATGATAATGTTCACGGCCATCTATCTCTCTAACTCATATTCAAATGATAATGTTCACGGCCATCTATCTCTCTAACTCATATTCAAATGATAATATTCACGGCCATCTATCTCTCTAACTCATATTCAAATGATAATGTTCACGGCCATCTATCTCTCTAACTCATATTCAAATGATAATGTTCACGGCCATCTATCTCTCTAACTCATATTCAAATGATAATGTTCACGGCCACCTATCTCTCTAACTCATATTCAAATGATAATGTTCACGGCCATCTATCTCTCTAACTCGTATTCAAATGATAATGTTCACGGCCATCTATCTCTCTAACTCATATTCAAATGATAATGTTCACGGCCATCTATCTCTCTAACTCATATTCAAATGATAATGTTCACGGCCATCTATCTCTCTAACTCATATTCAAATGATAATATTCACGGCCATCTATCTCTCTAACTCATATTCAAATGATAATGTTCACGGCCATCTATCTCTCTAACTCATATTTAAATGATAATGTTCACGGCCACCTATCTCTCTAACTCATATTCAAATGATAATGTTCACGGCCATCTATCTCTCTAACTCATATTCAAATGATAATGTTCACGGCCACCTATCTCTCTAACTCATATTCAAATGATAATGTTCACGGCCATCTATCTCTCTAACTCATATTCAAATGATAATGTTCACGGCCATCTATCTCTCTAACTCATATTCAAATGATAATGTTCACGGCCACCTATCTCTCTAACTCATATTCAAATGATAATGTTCACGGCCACCTATCTCTCTAACTCATATTCAAATGATAATGTTCACGGCCACCTATCTCTCTAACTCATATTCTAATGATAATGTTCACGGCCACCTATCTCTCTAACTCATATTCAAATGATAATGTTCACGGCCACCTATCTCTCTAACTCATATTCAAATGATAATGTTCACGAACACCTATCTCTCTAACTCATATTCAAATGATAATGTTCACGGCCACCTATCTCTCTAACTCATATTCAAATGATAATGTTCACGGCCATCTATCTCTCTAACTCATATTCAAATGATAATGTTCACGGCCATCTATCTCTCTAACTCATATTCAAATGATAATGTTCACGAACACCTATCTCTCTAACTCATATTCAAATGATAATGTTCACGGCCATCTATCTCTCTAACTCATATTCAAATGATAATGTTCACGGCCATCTATCTCTCTAACTCATATTCAAATGATAATGTTCACGGCCATCTATCTCTCTAACTCATATTCAAATGATAATGTTCACGGCCATCTATCTCTCTAACTCATATTCAAATGATAATGTTCACGAACACCTATCTTTCTAACTCATATTAAAATGATAATGTTCACGAACACCTATCTCTCTAACTCATATTCAAATGATAATGTTCACGGCCACCTATCTCTCTAACTCATATTCAAATGATAATGTTCACGGCCATCTATCTCTCTAACTCATATTCAAATGATAATGTTCACGGCCATCTATCTCTCTAACTCATATTCAAATGATAATATTCACGAACACCTATCTCTCTAACTCATATTCAAATGATAATGTTCACGGCCATCTATCTCTCTAACTCATATTCAAATGATAATGTTCACGGCCATCTATCTCTCTAACTCATATTTAAATGATAATGTTCACGGCCACCTATCTCTCTAACTCATATTCAAATGATAATGTTCACGGCCATCTATCTCTCTAACTCATATTCAAATGATAATGTTCACGGCCATCTATCTCTCTAACTCATATTCAAATGATAATGTTCACGGCCACCTATCTCTCTAACTCATATTCAAATGATAATGTTCACGGCCACCTATCTCTCTAACTCATATTCAAAGGATAATGTTCACGGCCACCTATCTCTCTAACTCATATTCAAATGATATGCTAACGGTAAAGTTATCGGGATTTCCGGATATGCATTGGCGGGATCTTTTCACGTCTACAAGGAGGCAAGTTGCATATTATTATCTTGTATTCAAGCAATTTTTACAAAAAGGGTCATGTAATTCGACGCAAATCAAAAATTCCTAATGCCAGAGTAAGCCGTTTCGTTGACTGATGTGGCGTAATGACACTAGAATCTTTCTCCTGCGTGTTTTGTCAATCAAAAGAGTTCGATCGTGTAACTGATTGACTGAAGCACAGTCTACAAGCAATTGTGGTGTATGTCAAGTATCTTTTTATGTTCCAAAATGATTATAAAAGACTTGGCCACAGTGTAATTTGTAGCATTGACTATTGATTGTTGTATGTCAATCGAAAATTCAAATGATATGAGTTATCGGGATCAGAAATGAGTTAGCGGTACCAGATATGAGTTAGATAGTATTCATAATATGAGAACCTCAATGACTTGTGTGCTTACAGTACTTTCCCATTATGTATTGCAAACATGCATGCGTTGCATGGTAAAACTTGCAATCTGTCGTGAAGCAAATCAATAACGATGTTTGTGTCTCACACTTGAAATAAAACGAAAGTTTTGAAAAGTAAATATAAGTCGTAAATCAAAATCAATTTTATAAAAATTAGATTGATAAAAAAAACAGTTGAAGGAACTTAATATTCATTATTTGTTTGGCAGCAATATAGTATTTCAAACCCAAACATGTTTAAGAACCAAATGTTGGTTGGAAGACGTAATTTTGACAGTAGATGATTCGATAAATCTATGGTCCAAATCAATAATGTGATCATACTTATGTTACGGATAGAACTGACAAAAGTTGACAAACTCGAACACAAAATTGATTTCAAATTATTTTTTTTAAGTAAAACTGCATGTGCTAATACTAACTTACTAGAGCAATAAAAATACGAAAGGTAGTACGAGCAAAACATTCACTGAGATTCTCATCGATTATGAATACTATCTAACT
Organism: Bathymodiolus septemdierum; assembly: GCA_963383655.1. Taxonomy (NCBI): domain Eukaryota; kingdom Metazoa; phylum Mollusca; class Bivalvia; order Mytilida; family Modiolidae; genus Bathymodiolus; species Bathymodiolus septemdierum. Next base: position 56,635,392 of record OY726527.1, read on the forward strand.
CATATCTGGTACCGCTAACTCATTTCTGATCCCGATAACTCACATCATTTGAATTTTCGATTGACATACAACAATCAATAGTCAATGCTACAAATTACACTGTGGCCAAGTCTTTTATAGTCATTTTGGAACATAAAAAGAGGCTTGACACACACCACAATTGCTTGTAGACTGTGCTTCAGTTAATCAGTTACACGATCGAACTCTTTTGATTGACAAAACATGCAGGAGAAAGATTCTAGCGTCATTACGGCACATCAGTCAACGAAACGGCTTACACTGGCATTAGGAATTTTTAGATTGCGTCGAATTACATGACCCTTTTTGTAAAAAGTGCTTGAATACAAGATAATAATATGCAACTTGCCTCCTTGTAGACGTGAAAAGATCCCGCCAATGCATATCCGGAAATCCCGATAACTTTACCGTTAGCATATCATTTGAATATGAGTTAGAGAGATTGGTGGCACAAGTTGTTTTGAAACGTTTATGGCGGAAAATGTAAAAATGTAATTATAAGTATTGAATGTAATATTTTGTAGTTTTAAAGAGTTGGCAGAAGTACATTTTAAGAGGTTTATGGTGTTTAACACCATTTTCAACAATATTTCAGATATATCGTGGCGGTCAGTTTTATTGGTGAAGAAAACAGGAGTAACCAGAGAAAACCACCGACCTGTCGCAAGTCACTGACAAACTTTATCAGATAATGTTGTATCTAGTACACCTCGCCGAAACAGGACTCGAACTCACAACGTTAGTGGTGATAGGCACTGATTGCAGTTAGTTGTACATCCAACAACCACACGACCACGACGGCCCCAAATTGTTTGATGACGAGATACCACGCTTCATACAAAAAGTACTTCAGTCAACGCTTTTACACGCCAAACAAAACTAAAAAGATTGCATTCAATTCTTAAATGATTCACCGACGTGATGTGATATAATAATTCTTACAGAGAAAAATCAACACTTACTTTAAAATATCTTTAAAGATATTGGCTTCAATATCAGGTATACTGACGTCACCCGTTTCTGCCATTGGTCCATCAAACATACTATAAAACACCGGGCTGGCACTTGCCAACATAAATTTGTGCGCCTTGATTGGCGTTTGGTTGGCCCCAACGTGAAATGTGACGTCACACATCAGCTCATTTTGCAGCATGTAGTTGATACGGTCTGGCAATGTCTTCCCAAACTGCCAGTCTTTCGTTGTGTCCATACTTTTGAAAATAGAAACATTTGCAAAGATAAACACATGTTTCACAGTGGAATATTTATTTCTGCTACAATGATACTAAGGTGACGGTAATATTAAATGTGAATTCCTTCATATTGTATATGCTTGTCTATTACCACTTGAAGATCGCGGGGCATATTGTTACCACAGTAAAAATCGTGATCCAATCGGCAAACATCGGGTGATTCCGTTGATCTTCTAGATGGGGTGACGGAATCAACCCTGAATAACCGCCACTCAACATTGAAATTGACCTTTTACTCGTTAGTGACATGACGGGTGCCACTAGTGGAGCAAGAACTGTCTAACGTTCCGGAACGGCTGAGTTCATCCTTGGTTTTCAGTGGGGTTCGTGTTGCTCAAAATCTCAAGTTTTCTGTGTATCATTTGTAGATCGTTGTTTGTCATCTTTTCATCTTTGGTCATGGAATTGTCTGTCTTTCGATTTGCAACGGCATCGATGGTGTAATGGTTAGCGTGTTCGTCTCGAGTGTGGTAGATCGTGGGTTCGGGCCCCGGTGGGGTCAAACCAAAGACTACAAAAGAGAAACATTTAAAGGTAACAGTTTGTCTTCTTCCTAAAATTGTTTTTATAATTTTTAAAAGATTATAAGTTAGCTCCAATTACTTGTTTATATTCTATGTCCTTGTATGTTTGTGATTGTATTGGATTACGCAAATACATGTGAACTACTGTGCTCTATCCAATAAAGTATTTGAATTTGAATAAAATTTGAATTTGAATAAAATTTGTATTTGTTGCTTCTCTGCTAGGCACGCATCATTAAGGAATAAGAGCAAAGACTGGTTGGCTCGGAATCAGGAAAATGCGTCCGAGTGAAGTGACATTTCTCTCCGCTGACTTGTTTCAGTAAACTACCACTATAAAAATTAATCCAGCTCTGCTAGTTGGTCTAGTACAAAGTGGACATCATCATCATTTAATTGAATATAACTTGTTCTGCCTGAAAAATTGCTGAGCTGCCGTAACGCAATAATCACCCACGCACTCTTTCGATTTGCGGCTTATGATTACGGGAAGGTCTAAAACGCTGAAGTGGGAAAACACGGAAGTAAGCCCAAAATGGGTACTTGAAAGGTCATATCTTGAAAAGTACTCAACCTAGGATAAAACGAATTCTAAAAGCTAGTGTTAAGATCTATCTTTTAAAGAAATAACTAATAAAATATTGTATTATTTAGGTACTTAAAAGTTGACCGGAAGTGTCAAAAATGAGAACTAGCAATGGACAAAATTTTCACTTTCATCTCAAATGTTTCAAAATTCAAAGACCCCGGTCAAAAACCGTTTAGATATTCTTAAAGATAATTTTATACTCTATCAGATGATATAAAAATCTTTTTGCTAAAATATTAGATAAAAGCACAATCTTGACCGGAAGCCTACCTTTTCAGAGTTAGCAGTCGGCTAATTTTCAACTTTGATTTCAAATTTCTCAAAATTCAATGAACCCGATCAAAAACCGGTTAGATATTCTTAAAGACAATCTTATACCCTATAAGATGATATATGTTTGATTTCATTAAAATATTGCTGAAAAACACAAACTTGACCGGAAGCCTACCTTTTAATTGAAGCAGAATTGGAGAAATTTGAGATCAAAGTTGAAAATTCGCCGATGGATAACTCTGAAAAGGTAGGCTTCCGGTCAAGATTGTGTTTTCCACCAATATTTCCATAAAATCATATTTATATCATCTGATAGAGTATAAAATTGTCTTTAAGAATATTTAAATGGTTTTTGACCGGGTTCCTTGAATTTTGAGAAATTTAAGATCAAAGTTGAAAATTCGCCATTTGCTAACTCTGAAAAGGTAGGCTTCCGGTCAAGATTGTGCTTTTGTCCATAATTTTAACAAAAATATTTTTATATCGTCTGATAGAGTATAAAATTGTCTTTAAGAATATCTAAACGGTTTTAGACAAAATTTTGTCCATTGCCCGTTCTCATTTTTGAGACTTCCGGTCAACTTTTAAGTACCTAAATATTCTATTATTTATTTTTTAAAAGATAGATCTTAACAATAGCTTTTAGAATCTGTTTAGATTTTGATCCTAGGTTGAGTACTTTTCAAGATATGACCTTTCAAGTACCCCGCCATTTTGGGTTTACTTCCGTGTTTTCCCACTTCCGCGTTTTAGACCTTCACTATGATTACCTCTTTGTTATCTTCAGACTTTTCTTTGTTAACAAGGATCACAATTCAGTCAGTATAATTGGAAATAGTACTCCTCACTTATCCCCCCTCGTTTTTTCCCTTGATCCTGTGTGGCAGCAGCGACAAAGAACAATGGGAGCGAGTGAAGAGATCTAATTTAGATTACATTGAAATTCAACCCGTTATACAAAAGATCGCCGGATTTCTCAAATAAAAGATGGAGTTAAGAAATCTGACTACCTACCTCGACTCTCTGGTATTTATTTGTTCCACAAAAACGAAAGTACAAATAAACAAAGTAACAAGTCATTATCACGTGATCAATAGAATGTGATACCGATGTTTTTTTTTTAAATCATTCAACGTTTAGAAAGGTTTTTGACATATCAAATATTCTTTATGAAAGTAAAATATATTATGTTTTTTTTAATACTGGGAAAGCCCGTTTTCTGTCCTACTATGTACAGGCTTTGATACCCGAGTGAACACTCGTTCTTAAATGACCCGAAAGGTCAATAATGTGTAGAACATTTCCATCATGTTTTTTTGTATCTGAAGATAGTGAATGAGTGATTGTTGTTTAACGCCAACTCAGCAAATTTTCAACTATATCATGGCGAGAACAAGTTAATTTTCGATGAGATGATGACGAAGTCCGCTTTGTACTAGACCAACACGATTAGTTGGATTTTTTTATAGTGCTAGCCCACTCAATCAACAGTCCGCAGAAAAACATGTCGCTCCACTCGGACACATTTTCCCCAATTGATTCCGAGTCAACTTTCTCCTTAACGCTGCGTTCTTATCGCCAAAGCAACAAATACCAATTTATAGTTTTTGGTTAGACCTGATCGCTACCCATTACACCACCGCTGCAGTTTATCTGAATATAAGAATAACGCAATGAACAAAATGTATTGCTTTGTAAAAGCGCTTGTGGTATGGACCCCCCCCCCCCCCCCACCCCCCCCCCCCCACCCCCCCCACCCCCCCCCACCCCCCATCCTTTTCAGTTTTCTGTTTAAGCATCTATTTTCAATTTAAAGAAGTCGTTCTAATTTCGTGTCTTTTCCCTTTATTTAACGTGTTGTCTAAAAGTATAGAAAGTGGGCATATGACAGTATCATGACTACGGTTGAAAATTGTTGACTTGCCGTTAAACAACAATCGCTTACTCACTCAAACTAATTTACTATCAATGGTAAATCAAAGCAACAGGTCTGCGTTGACAACAACAATTAGAGGATACACAGGGTCAACCTTAAGCCAATTGGACCAATTGCTCCCAATTGTGCCCTACGCTTAAGGGGCCCACGCTGGAGTTATCTACTATCGACTGTTCAAGTACACACATCAGCACACTGCATGTTTTACAGAGAACAGCATTGGTTCCTGCGCCCTGAGTAATAGTATTCATAAATCATGTTAATAATCATAGATATATTCATTTGAAAGAGGAAATACGGGGAATGCCGGGAAAATAAGTAAATGTTAAGGGTATAAGAAAGAGAGAAAGATATTTTAATTTCACTTAAGGTCCCACAAGGGGCAAAGTCATTACAATGAATATATAACAGTAAAATACACAATAATAAATTATACAAAGAAACAATACAAACTGTCAAATCATTTCAATATATATATCTCTGTTGAATTATGTTCATTGGTGACATCAGTAAGATGGCTATGCTACGTAGTGTCATATAAAAGTTAATTTTAATAGTAAACGCAAACACAATGTCCTCCTCTTGACTCACAGGCGCTTGTGTAGAGTCAAAAATATGCTCGCTATGTACCTAAAATACCACAAGGCCGGACTCACTCCTACTACCCCTGTCACTTCAACCTCTATTTTCCCTGTCAAAATGTCGATAGGATGCAAATCGCTTACTAATTTGCGTAGTGAAATGATTTTTCTTCAAGGAAAACCCGTTTTTGATATCTTCCTACCATCTACACCCCCATACTGACAGATAATCCTTTCGATTTTGTTGACACAGGACAGCTCCTGTTACCTTTAATATTAACGATAACCTACTATTTGTAAATGAATTAAATACAACAATATCACGTGATAAATTGAAAAATAAAAAAAATGCAGGAAATTTTTAAACAAAATATAAAACCAAAATGTCAGACTAAATGGGAAGAACAAATAATATTGATTGGACACAAATTTCGACAAAATTAAAGAAAATAAAAGTTACTAATAAGTATGGGCTAGGGTTAGAGTTGGTGTTTAATGCCACTTTCAGTTATGTGGTGGCGGTTAGTTTTATTGGTGGAAAAAACCGGAGTACCCGGAGAAAACCACTGACCTGTCGCAAGTTACTGACAAATTAATAAAGACACAAAAATTCAAATGGAAATGTCTCCATAATATAAATTATGCAGAACATAGATTGAAAAAAAATGAATTTGTCAAACGGAAAATGTCGTCTCTGCCAAATTAGAGATAATCATGAAACGGTGCGGCATCTAATTTTTAAATATCATTCTGTGAGAAAAAAAAAGTTATAAAAGAAAAAGCAGCAATATTTAACCGATCTAGATAAACAGCTAATATAAAAATCAAGGAATCAAATATTATGTTAGGACTCATGTATGGAGAGGGTGATGTTGTCCTCATTTTTAATATAATAATATTTTTCTCAAAGTGGAAAATATGGAAAATATGTAATAAGGTGAAATATAACCAATCACGATTGTTAACACTTTGAAAAATATTCTAAAAAAGATATTTACAATGCACATTAAACACCTTCTATATTAATAAAATTAGAACATATAATTATATATTATTCAGGGGCGGATCCCTAAAATTGGAAAAAATATGATTTTTTGGCGTAAAATCGTGCTTTTCACACGAAATACCCCAAAAATGTTCGTGCCTCCCTCCGCTCTTCGCAATTTTTTTAAGTGCGCCCCCCCCTAACTTGAAATCCTTGATCCGCCCCTGTTATTTATAAACATAAAGCTAACGTGGGGTAATAATAGGTCTTTATGTCCTATTTCGTCAAACTCAACCGAAAATGAAATATTTATAGACCAGTCGAAAACCTATTTATACCAATAACAACCGAGAGGTAATGTCTCATATTCATTTAACCCATATATCTATATCATATCAATTCATAAATGAAATAAACAACACTTTTATAGGAACAACTCACCAGTGTGCAGCAAGTTCGACAAAACAAAGAAAGGAGCTTAAGACCAATATTTTGAGTAACTGACAGTTTTTCCGAAATGTTTTCTTTGACGTACCCGTCTTTAGCTTTGTCGGTTCTCCAGCGACCTTGTTTTTTAAATAATCTGTCCTCGACCTTTGCTGCTGCAGCAGCTGTAGCCCCTCCTGATCTAAGACTATGACGTCCAAAATACTTTTCGTTAAGACCTAAAGTTTCTAAGGCTGACAATAGAATCTCCCTAGCTGTAGTGTAAGAAAGTTTATCTGATCTAAGTTTGTAAGAGTTCACAGATTTACAAAAACACAACGGACGAAATATATAGTCCGTACTGTCTGCAGGAATCTCTGCTAAATAAAAATATCTAAGTAACATATTTACAGGACAGGTGGGTGTATTTGTCTTAGAAATTAACACATCCCTACCTTCACGGTAAACATCCGTTTTGCTAGATTCTAAAAACAATTTAACATGATTATCGTAAATAAATACATGATGACGTCTGAGATTTGCCAACTCAGCAAATCTTAGAAACCCTGCGTAGCACAGAAGACACATACATACAACTCTAATGTTTTTAAGATCTGCATTATAAAAACCATATACATTCACCAACTGTCTTAAGATTTCAGGAGTTATAGGCTCCTTATTATCGACACGACGCCCTAATGATCTAATAGAGCCTTCTCTTATAGTTTTAACTAGGTCTGATTTACAAGGATCTGCCAAACCAGCTAATCTATGTGCCCAGCTAATGCAATAAAAAGCCTCATTAATAATACTTGTAGATTTACCGGCATTAGTCAAATGAATCAAATATACTGATACAAAAGTATCTGAAGCAGGTAATGTTAGAGTAATGTTAAAAGATAAACAAAACTTACAAAAAAGTTTAAATGCATTCTTGTACTGACGCTGAGTATTGCTAGCTTTGGAGGCCAAACAAAATGTAGGCATCTGGTCCAGGAGATGCTGAAGCCCAGGAGAAGTAAAAGTACTGTCTGCCAAATTGATCCATCTACCTGTTTTAAATATTCCTGTAAAATGTATACATTCATGGGAAAATAAGCACAGGTGCAACTAATGAGCTCAAAAAACAAAAAACAAAAAACAAAAACAAAAAACAACAAAACATAAATAAGGTACAGGAAAAAATAAATAACAGTATATTCAATGCATACATCAACATCTCGCCATGTCAACAACAATATCATAACTATGATACTAGGACAATGCGACATAACTAATCACGTGACCCTGTCGACTACAATATCATATTCATATATGATACTAGGACCATGTCACAAAATATATACTGTATAGTATAACTAATCGTAGATTTTGAATATCAAAATAAGACCACGAGTGACCGAAGTACGCATAAGGATTAAACGAGTGGGTGGAACTTGTTCCGTCCACGAGTTTAATCCTTAATGCGTATTCGATCACGAGTGGTCTTATTTTGATATTCAAAATCTACGATTAATTATACTGTTTATTATATAGACTTCCAAAATTTCTTTTATATTATTTTATTTTATTTGTATATTTCATTCCACTCGTATGAATCTACGGGCAATGATAGTGTGTAATCAATATGGCCGCGCATTCAAACAAGTCAAGTGTTGCCGCTTCGATGAAAAAAGTTGGAAATTTAAATGAAGGACGAGTTTCTGAATTTTATTTGAATATGGGCGGATTTATAAAGTTGTTGTGGAAAAATTCAATGCAATTGTGACTCATGTCAGTCCGATTTATCTGTAGAACCAGGCACGATGTGTTATTGTCCGAGTCGAGTGTATTTCATGTGTAACAGAATTCGAACTAAGGAATGAATCAATGTCCTCAAATGAAACGTTCTGAAATCTACCCGACTGGGCTTTAGTTTGATATGCATTTTCATTTGTATTGCCATTGGAATTTAGAACATTTGTTTGGACATCTAGAATATTAAATTCTGGCATTTCCACATTTTCCAAGTCAAAATCATTTTCTTCTAAAAATTGGGATACTACAGCTGCCGTTATATGCGTCAAAACAATCTACAATGCACTTTTAACATTGCCATTGTTTGTTTATATTTAAATTTATTGTTGTGCTAGTGAAATGATTCGATTTAGAATAAGCAAGTGTTTGATTTTAATGTATAAATAAAATGATTCAATTAAAATAATTTATAAAAGTACTCTAACTTTATTTTCATTGGTTTAATTGTTTCAGTTTACAATCATGTGTGTATTCACCACAAAACAACAAGGGACGTAACCACCACACTTATAGTTGTCAAAAAGTAGTTCTGGCGGGAAAAAACTGATATTTCACATGTGAAATACCGGAATTTATTTCACGGATAAATCTCCATAATTCACACCTATCTATATAATAAATACAATATATTAAAATAAAGACACCGTGTCTAAAATTATATTGCTTTGAAAATGATAAACGTGACCCTGTCAACTACAATATCATATTCGACTATATGATACTAGGACCATGTCACCAATATATAAAATATATTGAAATAAAAAGACACTATGTCCAAAAAATATCTTTGTTTTTGAAAAGGATAAACGTGACCATGTCGACTACAATATCATACTCCTATATATGATACTAGGACCATGTCACAAATATATAATATATTAAAATAAAAAGACACAATGTCCAGAAATATATTCCTGCTCTAGAAAAAATGAGCGTGACAAAAGTACTATAATACTACAATATACAGGCGTACTGCATCTTCTTCTTCTTCTTCTTCTTCTTCTTTCAATAAATGCATCCCTCTTTCCAGAGTATTGCCGCATTAAAAACTATATACATGTGGTCAGGTCAGCAACTACAATTAAAATAAAAACTTTCCAGAAATGTACAATTAAAAACAAAGAAGTGGAAATTATGGAAGGCTGGTGTATGTCAGGCTATGACGGAAGATGTCAATGGAGCCTGAGCTGACTAGGGTCTGTGGTAGGTTGTTCCAGAGTCTGATGGTGCTAGGGAAAAGGAGTATTGATATGCTAGCACTATGGTTGAAGGTTGTAGGTATCGGATGTTGTGTCCTCTGGTACCTGATCTGGATGGAATGAGATAGGTAATAGATGGTATTTCGATGAGATGGTAGGTAATGCGGTACATCATGATGAGTTTGGCTAGTTGGCGTCTGTGTTGTAGGGTGGGCCAGTTGAGGTCTTGTAGTAGTGTTGTAACTTGTAACACTGGCTCTAGGGTCGTAGTTGTTGGTGACGAATCTGGCAGCTCTGCGTTGGATGCTCTCTAATTTATTGATGTTGGCCTGAGTATGTGGATCCCACACAGTAGAGGCATATTCAAGTGATGGGTCGTACGAATGTGTTGTAGGCCTGTGTCTTAGCTCTCTGTGGGCAGTTTCGGATGTTGCGTCGAAGGAAGGCTAGGGTGGAATTTGCCTTCTTCGTGATGTTGTTTACGTGATTGTTCCACGAGAGATTTTTGGAGATGGTAAGGCCGAGGTATTTGGCATTGTCGACGATTTGAAGTTGTTGGCCGTGTATATAATAATTTGCCATGATCTTATTACGCTTGTTGGTGATGCGTAGTACCTCACACTTGTCGGGATTAAATGACATCTGCCAGGTACTCTCCCAGTTTTGCAGGGCATCAATGTCCTCCTGGTTCCGTTAATAAATCACCTTGCATCTAGCCTCACTGCTAAAACAGGAGAAACAAATTTATATCATCTGATAGAGTATAAAATAGTCTTTAAGAATATTTAAACGGTTTTTGACCGGGGTCTTTGAATTTTGATACATTTGAGATCAAAGTCAAAATTTTGTCCATTGCCCGTTCTCATTTTTGACACTTCCGGTCAACTTTTAAGTACCTAAATAATAAAATATTGTATTATTTATTTCTTTAAAAGATAGATCTGAACACTAGCTTTTAGAATCCGTTTAGATTTTTATCTTAGGTTGAGTACCTATCAAGATATGACCTTTCAAGTACCCATTTTGGGCTTATTTCCGTGTTTTCCCACTTCCGCGTTTTAGACCTTCCCCATTTGAATTACCTCCCTTGTGGCGCTTGGTTCAAAACATATCACGTGATTAGTCTGACAGGGAAATTCGAAACAACGAAAGCGGTTGTCCATGTTTTCTTTTTGTTCAGAAACAGAACCAATTCACATATAGCAGGTTTACCTTTGAAATGCCATCACAGTAAGTCACACACAAAAGCAAAATAAACAGGAAATAAACATTTCGTTGCAAGTGGTCGGACCAACGACGAAACGGTGATGTCAAAACATAAAAAAGGGGGAAAGTTACACGTCATTTTTAATAAATACTTTAGACATTTTGAGCCACAGTTGTTCGGTATTCCAGAAAAAAATGTCCATTCTACAACATATTTAAATTCCACCAAGAAAGAAATGCTGGAAATTGCTTTTAAATATAGCTGGGAATAGAAAAAACAAAACGAAAAACACGGGGAGATCTACTGCAATAAAAAAGAATCTCAAGCTGTGTCATTTAGTTTTGTGTTCTTCTTCTTCCCGTAAGGAGTGTAATTACTCTGTGCATGTCCAGACTGTACAGTTAAAATCAGTATTATTTACAGCTAAAAACAGGGTGGAGCACTATTTACACCTGGGACTGCACGGGAAGGGTAATAGACCCTAACCCTGCCTGGAACTGGCCTGACGTACATCTGGTGGTATGCTGTTCCAAGAGATGATGGTACGAGGGAAGAAGGAAAAGCGATATACATCTGCTCGTGAACTCGTAAAATTTATAGATTATAGAATTATGCTAAAATTAGTGTAAAACTACATTTGATTCTACCTATGTTGGTAAAAAAAATCATCAAAATCGAACTAGAGTGGACTTTGAAATAATGTTTTACAAAAATGTGGTTTTATATGAAGTATATAGTAAAATATTAGTGACCGAATACTTTTTGCACGTCTCTATACATGTGACACATTTCATCAGATCTCCCACGCCGTGACATCGGTAAATGGTAGAAAGTGAGAGATGCCATTTTAATCAGGTTGTCTATCTCAAAATCTGGTAGTATTATAATATAGTTCAGCCAAATTTTTAGTATCCAAATGACAGATATAGAAAGTGGAAATAATTAATTATTATTCTTCAGACAAATGATAACTTTTAGATAGCATTATTTTCATATCACTTGCTCAATGGATAAGTTGAAACAGAAGTTATTGTAGAAGCTCCAATTTCTTGTACTTTAATATAAAAACCTTACAGGATCGATACATGCAGATCTTGACAAAACCACTTTATAAATAGAATGTTTAAAGTAAACAGTGACGATCGACAATTCCACAAATATCAACAAAACAAGCATTCACTTCTCACCATAATTCACTGAAAAGAAAAAATCAGGGAGGACAACATATGATGCTGGAAATCCAGATCCTGGCTTGGGATAGGCACACTATGACAGGGTTAAACCGGTAAATGGGATCCCAGCCCTCTCTTGATCAAGTGGATTTCCAACGCTAATGCATAATAATATAAACAAACGACTCAAATCAGCTAAGATTCGGATCCAATCAAAAAGATCACTGTATACTATCACAAAAAGGAATAATGTACATAAACATGGATAGTACAATATCGGAGTCAATGAATGCTGGTAGTTAACTGTTAATGTACATAAACATGGGTAGTACAATATCGGGGTCAATGAATGCTGGTAGTTAACTGTTAATGTACATAAACATATGGATAGTACAATATCTGGGTCAATGAATGATGGTAGTTAACTGTTAATGTACATAAACATGGGTAGTACAATATCGGGGTCAATGAATGCTGGTAGTTAACTGTTAATGTACATAAACATATGGATAGTACAATATCTGGGTCAATGAATGATGGTAGTTAACTGTTAATGTACATAAACATATGGATAGTACAATATCTGGGTCAATGAATGATGGTAGTTAACTGTTAATGTACATAAACATGGGTAGTACAATATCGGGGACAATGAATGCTGGTAGTTAACTGTTAATGTACATAAACATATGGATAGTACAATATCTGGGTCAATGAATGATGGTAGTTAACTGTTAATGTACATAAACATGGGTAGTACAATATCGGGGTCAATGAATGCTGGTAGTTAACTGTTAATGTACATAAACATGGGTAGTACAATATCGGGGTCAATGAATGCTGGTAGTTAACTGTTAATGTACATAAACATGGGTAGTACAATATCGGGGTCAATGAATGCTGGTAGTTAACTGTTAATGTACATAAACATGGGTAGTACAATATCGGGGACAATGAATGCTGGTAGTTAACTGTTAATGTACATAAACATATGGATAGTACAATATCTGGGTCAATGAATGCTGGTAGTTAACTGTTAATGTACATAAACATGGGTAGTACAATATCGGGGTCAATGAATGCTGGTAGTTAACTGTTAATGTACATAAACATATGGGTAGTACAATATCGGGGTCAATGAATGCTGGTAGTTAACTGTTAATGTACATAAACATATGGGTAGTACAATATCGGGGTCAATAAATGCTGGTAGTTAACTATCTACTAGCTGGTATTACTTTAACTTGAAATTCTATTTGACCATCCTATTCAAAAAGTTGGTTGGCACACTGTTTCCCAAATTATATTTTGAGTAGAGGATATATTTGCAGAAGATTTATTTTTGTTTCTCAAAAACGGTTAAAAACATGCTAAATTAGTCCCCAATTTTTTCCACAAAAATCAGGTACGTCAGTCTTGGAAACAGGAATAAAAAAAAATAGGCCAAGAAAAAAAATACCTGTGTTTCCGCTAACATGTTCTAAAATATTAGGATTGGAAGGTAGGAAAAAGGTTTTATTTTTAAAAATATTTTTAGCTAGTTTGTACAGAGGACACATTCTGACTTTTAACAGTGCTTATTCAAGTATGTTAAAAAAAAAATAGGGTCGGTAGGGTTAGCGGAAACACCTGAAATTTTTTTTTTGTCTTATGAAAGGTCTTGAACATAGATCTAAATCTATGTTTGGATTGTATTTTGTAGAAGAGGTAAAACCCCAAGGAAAAAGAATGGACCAGGGTACCAGACAGAACCAGTTGAGGTAATGATTACCTGTATTTAAAAAAAAACATGGAAAGAACCGTCACTGATGATTTTACTTCAAATTTTCTGAATATTTAGTCCATCCACTAGTGGAGAGGGAGCTACTTACATGTTTGTACCCTTCAGGAGTACATGAGTTCACCCCCAGATATTTTTTCGTGGGATTCTGTTTAGCTTAATCTTTAGTTTTCTGTGTGCAGGTAGTTTATTGTTTGTCATTTGTCTTCTGGTCTTTGTATTGTCTGTCCTTTGATTTACAGCTTCTGATTACCCTTTCTAGCTATCTTCAAACTTTTCTTAAGCTGAAATCTGCCAGTCCTTATCAGATGTGCTTACCCACTTGTCGAAGCCTGGGTCAAGTAAAACTTGATTCGGACAAGTGAAAATTATGAAAGAATTTGTTTGAATAAATAGACAATTTTTCTAAGAAGAGTTTGAAGATACCAAAGGGGTAATCAGAATCCATATATCGAGAAGAACAGACAATACAATGGCCAAAAGAAAAAGTACAAAAGGACAAACAACGATCTACAAACATACAAAAATGTGCATATAAATCTAAAGATCGAGTAACATGAACCCCACTAAAAACCGGGGTGAACTCAGGTGCTCCAGAAGGGTTAGCAGTTCCTGCTCCGCTATCATATCACGTAATCAAACATCAACGAATATTTGTCATTACATAGTATGTATGACTGACATTGGAAGAGGATTCACGAATATTATGGAAAGTGGCGATAAACACCATAACCGTAGCGAATTTACAAGATCGAGTAACACGTACCCCACTTTTGTTTTCGGGCAAGTAGGTGAACAAAATTAAGATAAAGACTGCGGTAGAATCTACACAATGACGCTTTGTAAAGGTCGATAAGAGTTTTTGTAAACCTATAAAAATATCGACATTAAACCATTGACTTTCACTATTTCTGTTATGCATACATGTATTTAAAAACAAAAACATAGATATCAAATTTAGTGCACATGACACGTTTCCAGAACAACCTTCATCAGATACACACACTCTCAGAGCCAAAATATTTGAAAGCCAGATAGTCGTCTTTGACTTTGGGAGCAAGAAAACCAAAGGGCCTAAACAGGATAGCCAAAATCACCTATGCCCGAGGAAGGAGAAGATATTAGTTTTAATTATTACATGAATTAGGAACTAAAATTTGATAAAAAAAATATTTCTAATAACTTGTTTGTAGGGGCTATACACCTAACAACTCTACAGAAACATGTGAAAGGATATCCTCCTTAGAATGAGGGGCCGTCATGGTTGTGATCGTATGGTAGTTGGATTTACAACTACATATGTAATCAGTGCCTATCATCATTAACATTGTGAGTTCGAATCCCGCACATGGCGAGGTGTACTCGATACAAAAATTTGTGATAAAGTTTGTCAATGACTTGCAACAGGTCAGTGGTTTTCCCAGGATCCTCCAGTTTCCCCCACCAATAAATCTGACTGTCACGATATAACTGAAATATTGTTGAAAGTTACGTTAAACACCATAAACCAAACCTTAGAATGCTCCGAGGTTGGGGTACATGTATATAGGTCACAATACAATCAAAATTCAACGACTCAAACTACTTGATAGTTCAAACATATTTTAATATTTTAACGGACACTAAGTTTGAGTTGCCGAAGTTTGACTATATCTAGTCTCTTTTATTTCATGTACTCCTCCACCAATAAAAACTTACCGTCACGATATAATAACTGAAATATTGTTGAAAGTGGCGTTAAGCACCTTAAAACCAAACCAACCTTTTTTCATGTGTATTATTGTGATTATGTAGACAATGCTGGTCTTATTTACATTTTTTCATGTGTATTATTGTGATTATGTAGACAATGCTGGTCTTATTTACATTTGTTCATGTGTATTATTGTGATTATGTAGACAATGCTGGTCTTATTTACATTTTTTCAAGTGTATTATTGTGATTATGTAGACAATGCTGGTCTTATTTACATTTTTTCAAGTGTATTATTGTGATTATGTAGACAATGCTGGTCTTATTTTCATTTTTCATGTGTAATATTGTGATTATGTAGACAATGCTGGTCTTATTTACATTTTTTCAAGTGTATTATTGTGATTATGTAGACAATGCTGGTTTTATTTACATTTTTTCATGTGTATTATTGTGATTATGTAGACAATGCTGGTCTTATTTACATTTTTTCAAGTGTATTATTGTGATTATGTAGACAATGCTGGTTTTATTTACATTTTTTCATGTGTATTATTGTGATTATGTAGACAATGCTGGTCTTATTTACATTTTTTCATGTCTATTATTGTGATTATGTAGACAATGCTGGTCTTATTTACATTTTTTCAAATGTATTATTGTGATTATGTAGACAATGCTGGTCTTATTTACATTTTTTCATGTGTATTATCGTGATTATGTAGACAATGCTATTTTTAATTACTTTTTTTTCCAGGTTTACTGTCGTATTCGGCCATTAGACAATCCAAATGATGACGCCTGTCTGAAAGCAATGAGTACCAACACATGTGTATTGACACAGTCAGAGGTATGTATTGTTATACAACAGTCTTATGATACAATATATCTTATCTATAGAAATCACTGCATATGTCGTGTAATGATTAGAATGCTTGTCTTGAATGTGGTAGATCGTGGGTTCGAGTGCCGGTTTAGTCAAATCAAGGACTATATGTGGTAGATCGTGGGTTTGTCTTCGAGTCCCTGTATTGTCAACCAAATACTGTAATATTGATATTTGCTGCCTCTTCGATAGGCACACAGCTTTAAGGAGTAAAAACAAAGACTGATTGGTTCGGAATCAGGATAATGTATCTGTTTTTAGTGAAATATCTCACTGACTGTTGTTTCAGTGAGATTGCACTAAAAATCAAGTAAAAAAAATTACAGGTATTTATAATCGCATTCAGGTATATTACATGGATGATTATATTTCCATTAGTTTAAACAGATTTCAGCTTTTTTCTCTGAACAATTCGAACGTTGTAGGACATGGTCAGAACGGGTAAAAAATTGGTAAATGCCCAAATGGTCTCAGCTATTTATCATTGATTTTCAGTTATTTTATAATCTAACCAGAATCCTTAACTGATGTCACACATGGTATCTATACTTACTGGAGTATGACAACAGATGATAGCCCCAGCCTTGTAGAAGTTGTACAAGTGTTACTATAAATAGACCATGTTCAAACTTGTTATCACAAAAAATAGCCATAATCAGAGTTCGAATTAACGATTTTCAACTGTTGACAGTAATTTTTTTATACTGCTTTTGTTATTTTTCAGAATGCTATAACCAGAAATGGACATATTAAGGAGGTAATTAGATGTCTGGGGATGGGAGGGGATACAAGGCTTAAATACAGTACTGCCAAGGTGTTTTTGTTAGAGAACACCAGGCCTTTCAATAAGGGGCGGTACAAGGTACTTTTACCTGCCTAAAATGATCATTGGTACCTCCTGATTTTAAAGAGTGTTGTATAAAATATTCATGAAAATTGTTCAAACTTTAATAAAAAGTACCGCCTGTAAATAGTGAAGTCCTGGTAGACTTGGAAACACTGTGATCTGACGTCAGTGAATACCCACCAGTTGTACATTTGTGTGTAACCACTGTGATTGTTGGTGGCACCAGTAAAGTCTTGGTCGTGATCATGTGGTAGTTGGTTGTATAACTACCTGTGCAATTAGTGCCTATCACTGCTAACATGAGTTTGAATCCCGCTCATGGCGAGGTGTACTCGATACAACATTGTCTGATAAAGTTTGTCAGTAGCTTTCGACAGGTTTTATTTTTTTCTGTGTATTCTGATTTCCTCCGCCGATATAACTTAAATATTGTTCCAAATGGTGTTAACCACTATAGTCCCCTTTAATATTTTTGGTATAGTGGTTAGCATGCTTGTCTAGAGTACGGTAGATCATGGGTTCAAGTCGAGTCAAACCATATGAAATTGATATTTGTTGCTTCTCCGTTACACACGCAGCATTAAAGAGCAAAGACCGCTCAGAATTGGGATAATGTGTCCGAGTGGTGTTACATGTCCACCTGCGGACTGATATTTCATTGAGCTAGCACTATAAGAAAAGCAACTTAGTGTGTTAGTCTTGTTCAAAGTGGACATGATCATCATATGGAACAATGATTCAGCTAGGCACCTATTTCTCAAATTGTCCTGAAGAACTTTATAAAAATTAGTTTGATTATTAAGAATGTCCTGAAGAAATTTTAATAAAACTGGCAATTGACCTGAAGATTTCAAAGTCTAACTGAAACACTGGTGAAATGTAAGAAGTTTGAAGATACCAAAGAGGTGATCAGAATCTGTAAAATAGAAGAACAGACAACACAATGGCCAAAAGAAAAAGGACATACAACGATCTACAAAACATACAAATAAAAATAAAGATCAAGTAACTTGTTCTCATCATGATATAGCTGAAAAGTTGATTATTTAGCAATCACTAACTCTTGTAAGAACAAATGAAGTACCATGCAATCAAAGCCACTATTTTAAAGGATTTCCAATATGTATTTAAAATTTATATGATATTTGTAATCTGAGCGTTTAATGCACACAAAAAATTGTAATACAATGTAATATAAAAAAAAATCTTTTTTTTTATTAGTAACAAAAGCAATCAGGGGGCATCATCTATTAACTAATATGTAATCTTATAAAGAGAATATCAGACATTTTATACTCTTGAATGCTTCTCACAAGAGGTTTTTTTAAAGTGAACCACACAATTAAAAGGGAGACAACCCACTCACACATGTTTCTCATTACTGCATCCCTGTTTTACAGCTTCAGTACCAGTTCCAATATGTGTTTGATGAGTACACACCACAAAAGGCTGTATATGACTATGTCGCCCATCCCCTGATTGAAGATCTGATCAAAGGAAAAAATGGTATGTTGGTTAATACTGTGTTATTCTTCATATCGCCAGCCTTCGTGCTTGCCCGAAGCCTGGGAGAGGTAAAACTGGATTCGGATAAGTGAAAATTATAAAATCGTTGAGTTAAAAATCAAAAACGATTATCGATTACACTATTGGTCTATTAAAATCGTA
Organism: Bathymodiolus septemdierum; assembly: GCA_963383655.1. Taxonomy (NCBI): domain Eukaryota; kingdom Metazoa; phylum Mollusca; class Bivalvia; order Mytilida; family Modiolidae; genus Bathymodiolus; species Bathymodiolus septemdierum. The sequence continues at coordinate 56,654,225 of OY726527.1, forward strand.
CAGGTTACAAAATTAATTTACATCCACCATTTAATTTGTATGTTGTGCTCAGTAATAATGATAGTCAAACACAAGGGGCAGGGTTCTCAAAATGAATGGAAGTAGGTAGAAGGCTCAATTTCAATAGGGAGAAGACACTGTGCTGAAGTCATGGGGGAGGAGGAGTGGAGACTGAAAGGATGGTTTTCCTCTACTTGTTGACAGTGGTATACTCCATGAAGTTTTGATAATATTATGCTACAACTGGTTATGGAAAGTAAATCCTAAATCACATATATATGTTTATATCTACAGAGAATATAATAATAAAGATTCAAACATTAATTGGAGTAAAAAAATCAACATGACCGTTCTAAAAAGCTTTAATAATTTGGAAAAACAAAGAAACATTTGTTTTCATGTTGGAAAATTTACTTTTAAAATAAAGAAGTTGATTTTTTACCAAATTTATTAATGTGGTTGTTTGGATTTCAGCCGAACCGAAGCCAAACTGATCAGTAAAATTGTTGATTACTAACATAATTTGTGAACCCTAAAGTGGTTTCAAAATCATAACATTTAGAAATAAATCTCGCATTTTAGTGCAAGACCACTGAATTGTAAATTAACAGAAGATTTCTTTGGGGAACGTTTGTGTTAGGAATAGACAGTTGTTCAGTTTATGCAGGTTAAATTAACCATTCTCTACATTACTTACATTACTAGATCATTTAGATTTATGTGTATGTTTTGTAGATCGTTGTTTCTCCTTTTGTACTTTTTCTTTTGACCATGGTGTTGTTTGTTCTTCTTCGATGTATGGATTCTGATTACCCCATTGGTATCTTCAAACTCTTCTTGAGACTTATTGAATGTTGGTTCATACAAGGTTCACTTTACACAGGTTTAACTAAAAGTTTTTAAGAATAACTTTTTCTCCTTTTGTCAACAGGTTTGCTATTTACATATGGAATAACATCATCTGGTAAGACGTACACCATGACAGGGGCACTAGATGACCAGGGGATAATGCCAAGATGTCTAGACGTACTCTTCAACAGTATAGGAGGCCTACAAGCTAAGAAATATGTAAGATTTCCACCGCTGATATTAATTTTATTGGAGGTTCATTCATGCAGAGATGAAAGGTTTCCTCTCATCAGCTTTTTTCCTCTTTTTTGAACAAAATATTTCAAATAGAGGGTTTCCTCTTTTTTCATCAGAGAACAATTTCTTCTCTGATTTATGGTTGAATGATGGTTCCCTGTCTGATGAGTCGAGCGAGCTAAGGGTACCAGATTTTCAGATCAAACAGGATAATGGATTCAGGGGTTAAAAAATCCGCTGGTCTGAGGTCCGGGACCGGCGATTTGTGGGTTCGGACCTAACATTTTCTAATCCTGTAAAGACTGACGGACCAGTTGAAATTGTCCAATTATGGACTTGAATTAAATGGGTGGTTAAAAGTCTGAGTGACAGATGTTACTGCATAATTTTAATCCAACATTGATTGCCTCTTTTATTATTGTTAACATTGGATTACGTAATCTGAAATAATTCAAGATCGTTTTTAGTGCTTTGCGAAGTGTGTTTTCTTCTGTATGAACCTCCGGTAATTAACGGAACGCACACACCCAGGATGATTGTAACAGAATAGCTTAAGATCAGTTTTGCGCTTTACGGAAGCGGTAATTCTTTCGATAATACTCCAGCGTATTAGTGAAGCAGTTCAAACATAAAAATGGAAGTCAGGCCTCGACATTAAAGTTTGTCTGATTGTCCGGTACCAGTGAAAACTGACGTCGGACAAGTAGATCTTGTATCATGTATGTCCGACGGGACAAGTGAAAAAAAATGACTGTCCTACCTTTTGAAATTTATTTTCTATGATAAAAATGTGTTGCTTTGTCATTTTGACAGACAAAAACTTATTTTAATGTATTTAAAAATATTGGTTTCCATTGAAGTACACTATCGCTAATTATAACGGTGAACCAAGAGATATTCCGAACATATACTTGATCCGTATCTTTTCAGCGATTTGATTAAATGACAACTGGCATTAAGTAATTATAATGAAATAGAAATTGATTTGTTTATAGTAATTCCCTGGAAACGTAAATATAAAATGTCCATCAGCATGAATCTATATCCCCTGATCTTAGAAAGTACGGATTTACAACAATCAATTCAACCAGAAATGTTAATTTTCCATTGAGGGACATTCAGTAGCTGATTTTGATACACAATCTGCATTCAATAGATGGTGAACAACGACATTCAAAGCATCCTGGATTCAATCCACATTATATGATTACCGCTTAGATGGGCCTACTATTCGAGAACCAAACTTAGAAATTGACGATTAGACACTCATACCATGATGGCATCGTTTGATAAAAATGACATTATGACTTATATGTCTAAATGCTTGTTTATTTGTTGATTAAAGATGTCATGATCATAATTTCTGTTAGTATTAATAATGACAGGATGTGAAAATGTTTGTGAGACAATAAACAAAACATTTTACACAAATTGCTGATAATTATTCTCTAGTTTTTGTAATTTTTATTAATTTTTTTTGGGCAACTAAAAGATTGAGTCGGACAAGTACTTTTGCTAGTTAGTTGTCCGAAGGGAGAAGTTAAAATTATGTTAATGTAGAGGCCTACAAGTCTACCAGTACTTCACTATTTACAGGTGATACTTTTTATTAAAATTTGAACAATTTTCATGAATATCTTATTTATACAACACTCTTTAAAATCAGAAGTTACCAAAGACCATTTTAGGTGGGTAAAAATACCTGGTACTGCCCCTTATTGAAAGTTCTGACTAGAAAGTAGGAATGGTGTAAGTGACGATAAGTTTGAAAATTTAACCCTACCAAACTTTATATATTGTGTATTTATGTTTGATGTTGTTGTCTTTACACAGATATTTAAGCCAGACAGAATGAATGGTTTTGAGATACAGACAGACGCTGAAGCTATGATGGAGAGACAGAGAAGAGATTTGATTCCAGGTCTTACCACACCTAAGACTCCAGGACGAGGAAGGTAGTCAATACGTATATCATGTTTTGTGTGTAAAAAAAACTTAAGTTTGAGCAGTTTACTGTATTTTTATGCCCCGGTCGCTAGGCGTCGGGGGAAGTTTGACATGTTGAGCAGTTTACTTTATCTTTATGCCCCAGTCTCTAGGAATCGGGGGGGAAGTTTGACATGTTGAGCCGTTTACTTTATTTTATGCCCTGGTCGCTAGCCGTCAGGAGGGAGGGGGGCATTTAATTTTACCCATGTTGGTTTGTGCCCCCACGTATTTGATTTCGGAAGTCGCAAGTCACTGACAAACTTTATCACATAATGTTGTGCACCTCGCCCTGATTGAGATTCGAATTCGTAACATCGGTGGTGATAGGCACTGATTGCATAGGTAATTGTAAATGACCATGACGGCCCTGATAGCAATTGTAATTATGATGGCTTGACTGTAACCTTGAAAAAAGTTTTTGTTGATCATTGCCCATTTGGATACCGAAATATAAAGAACTTACAAATTATTTTTTAATATTAATCATAGTTGATATATTGTAAAAACATGAGAGATAACAAGGATTTTGAACACACAATTAATTTTTTTTTTATAAAATTTGCCAAGGGACAAACAGAAAAATTCAATATTTCCACGCCTCTGCAATTGTCAATTTTTGAGAGTCGAGAATACAACAATAAATGTTTTTTTTTAGGAATCCTGGAGAACTTGTAAAGTCTGTTTGGTTTAGGTAGATTTTTGGTTTACTCAGGGTTCGGTTTAGACTGGTTACACTGTATAAATGTTTTTTTTATAGGAATCCTGGAGAATTTGGAGAACATGGCCGTACCTCTGATCCTACACGTGTTGATGATATAGATAACGGAAACATCTTTTCTGTCTTCGTCTCTTACGTTGAAATATACAATAATTATGTGTACGATCTGTTAGAAGAAGTACCACATGACCCGATCATAGGATACAAGTAAGTCAAATCTTTGTGTGTAGTAAAATCTTGTCATGTAACCGCATCGGTGACGTAATGCTTAGCATGCTTGCCTCGAGTGCAGTAGATCGTTGGTTCGAGCCCTGGGATGCGTTCAATATCGTAGAAGCTGCTGCTAGGTAAAATAGCAATAACGTTATTGAACGATTAGCTACGTAGCAATGCTAGCAAATATGGTGCCAATCATATGGAACATTTTAGCTAATCGTATCTGTCTAGTTTCCTTAGTAAATTATCATCCGTATTAAAAGCGTTACCACTTCCTGCAATGCCACTATTTTTACCTTACGAAATATATTTCGCCACTGTGTGTAAAATGGACCTGAAACTTGTTCTTGCCATGATATCTGTAGCTGAAAAATTGCTGAATGGTGTTAAACAACACTCACTCACTCTTAATAATTTAATGTTATGTTTCAGACCTCCTCAGTCTAAGATTTTAAGAACAGACTCCAGTGATAATATGTATGTCATGAACTGTGTTGAGATTGAGATCAAAAGTCCACAGGAAGCATTTGAAGTTTTATACAAAGGTAAGTGCAAAGAGGTCAAACAAGAAATTGATTGTTGAGATAACGTATACAGTGAAACCTGTCCAGTATAATCAGAATGTGATCATGTTTGTGAGACAATAACCAAAACATTTTACACAAGTTGCTGATAATTATTCTCTAGGTTTTGTAATTATCCCCTCGCTAACGAAGTTGCGAAGGGATATAGTAACGCTACTGTCCTTCCGTAGCATCCTTGTGAACGCTCTAGAATCAACATCCTTCAATGGATTTTGACCAAACGTGGTACATACTTAGTCCTGAAGCGAATCTGGAACCCTATTGATTTTCAAAGGTCAAGGTCACTGGGTCTAATTTTTACCCTGTAACATCCTTGTGAACACACTAGAATCAACAACCCTATTGATTTTCAAGGTCAAATTTTTAGGCGAAGGGATACGCCACGCTTTGCGTTGCCCTTGTTTTTTTGTGTTTTTTTTTAGGCCTATTATGATTATGACATCTTTAATCAGCAAATTAATATATACTTAGACATATAAGTCATAAAGTCATTGGTATCAAACGATGCCATCGTGGTATGAGTGTCTAATTGTAATAAATTTCTAAGTTTGGTTCTTGAATAGCAGGCCCATCTAAGCGGTAATCGTATATTGTGGATTGAATCCAGGATGCTTTGAACGTCGTTGTTCACCATCTATTGAATGCAAATTGTGTATGAAAATCAGCTACTGAATGTCTCTCAATGGAAAATTTACATCAGGCGCCTTAACATTTCTGGTTGAATTGATCTCCGCCGCTTGTTGTAAATCCGTACTTTCTAAGATCAGGGGATATAGATCCATGCTGATGGACATTTTATTTATGTTTTCAGGGAATTATTGTGTAGGGGAAGGAAATACTATAAACAAATCGATTTCTATTTCATTATAATTACATAATATCATTTGTTGTTTAATCAAATCGCTGAAAATATACAGATCATGTATATGTTCGGAATATCTCTTGGTTCACCGTTATAATTAGCGATAGTGTACTTCAATGGAAACCGATATTTTAAGCACATTAAAATAATTAGTTACGAAGTTTTTGTCTGTCAAAATGACAAAGGAACACATTTTTATCATAGAAAATAACCTCCAAAAGATAGAACAGTCATTTTTTTCACTTATCCCGTTGGACAACCATGATGCAAGATCTACTTGTCCGACGTCAGTTTTTACTGGTACCGGACAATCGTTAATGTCGAGACCTGCTGTCTATGCCAAGCCTCCTTGGGATCAACGTTTGTGTTCGGAATAGACAGATATTTGATTTGTACAGATTAAATTGAGAAAAATATCCAACCTTAGGTTTGCTTTGATTTATAGTACTTAATGCCACTTTCAACAATATTTCAGTTGTATTGTGGTGGTCAGTTTTATTGGTGAAGGAAATCAGAGTACACAGAGAAAACCAATGACCTGTCGCAAGTCACTGACAAACTTTTATCACAAAATGTTGTATTGAGTACACCACGCCATGAGCAGGGTTAAAACTCAACACTGATTATACAGGTAGTTGTAAATCCAGCTACCATATGATCACGATCCCGATGGCCCCTTCCAACATTGGGACTTTATTTGAAGCTTGGTGTATTCAGGATTGTGGTTTCTTCAGAGTTTAGACAGGTTTCACTGTAATATGTAATTTACATTGTATTTTTAGCTCACATTACACACAAGATCATGTGAGCTTTTGCAATAACTTGGTATCTGTTGTTGTATGCTGTAAATTTTTGACAAAAAATATTCTCCTGAAACCATGGAGCCAATTTTCACCAAACTTGGTCCGAATCAACTCTATGATATTAAGTTTCTAAACTGTGTCCGTCGATGCCACTAATCATACAACGTGGCTGCTGTTACTAAACATAGATCAGACTATAGAGGTAAAAACAGCTGCAGAGCCTATAAAGTCATATTTTTTTCACCAAGCGATCTGAAATTTGAATTGTAGTTTAATGAAAGGCATGACATATGTTGTGTGTTCTGCTCATTATATTTTTAATTACAGGACAGAAGAGACGTAAAGTGGCACATACAGCGTTGAATGCTGAATCTAGTCGTAGTCACAGTATCTTTAATATCCGTCTAGTCCAAGCTCCTCTAGATTGTAACACAGATCAGATAGCTCAGGTCATGGTGAGTAAGATGGCATTGTCAATTTTTCTTAGCCGCATCGGTGGCGTAATGGTTAACATGCCCGCCTCGTGTGCATGAGATCGTGGGTTCGAGCCCGATTGGGTCAAACCAAAGATTATGAAATTGGTATTTGTTGCTTCTCCACTAAGCACGCAGCATAAAGGAGAAAGAGCAAAGACTGGTTGGCTTGGAATCAGACAAATGTGTCTGAGTGGAGCGACATGTCTACCGGCGGACTGTTCTTTCAGTGAGCTAGCACTATAAAAATCCAACTCGGCGTGTTGATCTTGATGAAGGGAGACTATGCCCCATTCCCTGGTCCACCTCTTGTTCTTCTTTGACACTATTGGAAGTTGAAAGTATGTAAAACGATTATAAAGAATCTCCTCAAAATGAAAAAGATTTAATAGATGGTTACTTGATTTGATTTCCATTTTGATCTTTTTGTGTTTTATAAGAGTCCATCATTGATTTGATTGTATGTATTACTGTACAGGTTAGGGGTTTTTATCCAGGAACACTGGTTTTCTTCACTGATCAAATCTGCCACAACAATATTAACTGAAATATATGTGTTGTTAAAAGTGGCATTCAACACCAGTAGTACTTGAACCTCTTTTATTACCCCTCCCTCCATAGGACTCTTCAATCGAAAAGCCATATATAAATATGGTTTGTGTTGAAATGCATATTTGTTTGGTGTAGCACTAAGATTGAAAAAATTACCTTGATGCAAAAATGTCCACTTTTATGTACTGTAATTTCTATTTTTGTAGGATCAAGAAAAGAACATATGTGTCAGTCAACTGTCACTTGTAGATTTAGCTGGAAGTGAAAGAACACATCGAACAAAGAGCAAAGGAGACAGAATAAAAGAAGCTGGTATATTTCTGTTAATTAATTTGTTTATGTCTCCACTGTTGGGTGTGTTATGTTTTACCAATGTCCGTACATCCCTCATTTGGCTTCAGTTCAATAATGTTAAGCTCCCCTTAAGCAAAATATTAACATATTTGATATGTATGTTTACACGAGATCAGGGACCATAAACAGAGTTCGCGAAATTGCATATGGGTTTGGTGGTCCTAGTGAAAAAAATGTCAGTCCTTAGCAAAATCTGCCCAAATTTTTGCCTGTCATGTCTGACAGGACTGACACATTTCACGAACTCTGCATAAAAGGAAGCCAAGTTTGATCTCGGACTTTATTACCTTTTTTCTGTTCTGGAGTTATGGCTCTGTTTACTTTATCTTGAACGTGGGGCATCTGTGTCCTATGTACACATTATTCAATTTTTTTTCCACCATGTGGCATTTGATATCCCCACACTTTAGAATTCACAATTTCATTTTCTCAAGAATTTGTGTGCTAATTTACATTCAAACAAAGGACCCTTTCCCAATGAAAAATGTTCTGAAGTCATGCAAAATTTTCATTATTACCCCCTTATTTCGATTCTCAGTTTGAGCAATTTAGACTGCAAAAGATAAACCAGTATACAAAACAAAGCCATATTTTACTTTCACTTTGACATTTTCCTTTTTGAAAACAAAGTAACCAGAGAAAATGCAATTAGACTGGCATCTTGTCCTGTTCCCGGCTGCTATGGAATACCCTGACCAGTGGAATGCTCTGTTCCCGGCTGCTGTGGAATGCCCTGACAGTGGTTGTTCCTGTTTCCGGCTGCTGTGGAATGCCCTGACAGTGGTTTGCCCTGTTCCCGGCTGCTGTGGAATGCCCTGACAGTGGTTTTCCCTGTTCCCGGCTGCTGTGGAATGCACTGACAGTAGTTTGTCATGTTCCCGGCTGCTGTGGAATGCCCTGACAGTGGTTTATCCTGTTCCCGGCTGCTGTGGAATGCCCTGACAGTGGTTTGCCCTGTTCCCGGCTGCTGTGGAATGCACTGACAGAGGTTTGTCCTGTTCCCGGCTGCTGTGGAATTCCCTGACAGTGGTTTGTCCTGTTCCTGGCTGCTGTGGAATGCCCTGACAGTGGTTTATCCTGTCCCTGGCTGCTGTGGAATGCCCTGACAGTGGTTTGTCCTGTTCCTGGCTGCTGTGGAATGCCCTGACAGTGGTTTATCCTGTTCCCGGCTGCTGTGGAATGCCCTGACAGTGGTTTGGAACTTTTATATCTACCTATACAAATATATTATCACCAATTACTGATGAATTTATGGAGGAAAAAACCACATGACTTAGATGTGATGGTCCATAGGAATCCATTTTCTAAATTATATCCCCAACCAAAAGATGGCTGCCATAGCAAGAAAAAGATAGGAATTTGTTTAAATATATAGAACATCTACGTGTATATGTTTTAAGTCAGAAAGGACTGAAATTTAAACTGTAAATATGAAATATTGCTTTGTCTACACAGTGTTTCCCAAGATATAAAATTGGAGTTGAATGGACATTCGGTCCAGTGAAGGAGTATGACTTACTGTACCCAGCATCAAGTTTATAGGACATTCACATACTCCACAGAGGAGGTGCTCAGATTCCTACTGGTCATTTAGTCTAGTAATGAATAACCTTTTACTGGACCAATCCAATTATTACAGGACATTGCCACATGTCTGACAAACCTTGGGAAGAACTGTCTACACATTCGACCTTGAATTTACATATTGATATAAAAATGAGTCACTTGAACCAGGCAAATATCCATTTATCCATGCTTGTTCTTGTCTAAATGTAGTCTGATGTAAACATATGTGATTCTAAATGCAGTCTGATGTACGCATATGTGATTCTAAATGTAGTCTGATGTAAGCATATGTGATTCTAAATGCAGTCTGATGTACGCATATGTGATTCTAAATGTAGTCTGATGTAAGCATATGTGATTCTAAATGTAGTCTGATGTACGCATATGTGATTCTAAATGTAGTCTGATGTAAGCATATGTGATTCTAAATGCAGTCTGATGTAAGCATATGTGATTCTAAATGTAGTCTGATGTAAGCATATGTGATTCTAAATGCAGTCTGATGTACGCATATGTGATTCTAAATGTAGTCTGATGTAAGCATATGTGATTCTAAATGCAGTCTGATGTATGCATATGTGATTCTAAATGTAGTCTGATGTAAGCATATGTGATTCTAAATGTAGTCTGATGTACGCATATGTGATTCTAAATGTAGTCTGATGTAAGCATATGTGATTCTAAATGTAGTCTGATGTAAGCATATGTGATTCTAAATGTAGTCTGATGTACGCATATGTGATTCTAAATGCAGTCTGATGTACGCATATGTGATTCTAAATGTAGTCTGATGTAAGCATATGTGATTCTAAATGTAGTCTGATGTAAGCATATGTGATTCTAAATGTAGTCTGATGTACGCATATGTGATTCTAAATGTAGTCTGATGTAAGCATATGTGATTCTAAATGTAGTCTGATGTACGCATATGTGATTCTAAATGCAGTCTGATGTACGCATATGTGATTCTAAATGCAGTCTGATGTATGCATATGTGATTCTAAATGTAGTCTGATGTACGCATATGTGATTCTAAATGTAGTCTGATGTAAGCATATGTGATTCTAAATGTAGTCTGATGTACGCATATGTGATTCTAAATGCAGTCTGATGTACGCATATGTGATTCTAAATGCAGTCTGATGTATGCATATGTGATTTTCTTTCAGGTAATATTAACCAGTCTTTAATGGTGCTAAGAAGTTGCCTAGAACTGCTGAGAGAAAATCAGAAAACTGGAATGGCAAAGGTAGGGGGAAAAAAGATACTGTGATTTTGTGTCTATTAAATGCACCCGCCTACAAATCATCATTTTAAAGCATAAGGTTGCATTTTATACATACCAAAAGATGATGATTCTTGTAAAAAAAAAAGAAAGAAATCAAAATCCTTATCTTAGTTTAATAAGAGTATTTTTCTACCTTAAATAAGATAGCCCATAGAAAACAACTGCACATTTAATATTGATTGGTTGATTGGTGTTTAACACCAACTTTAGCAAGATTTCAGCTATATCGTGGCATTATTTAACATTTGAAATGGAATAAAGTAGTAGTAGTTTATGGTGTTTAGCGCCACTTTCAACACTATTTCAGTTATATCATGGGGGAAAATGGAATAAAAATATATGAATTTCTCACTATGATAATTCCAGTCATCAGCGGTTTGATGGAGTATGAAGTTCAGAGGTCTATATTTAGGTTTGTCTGACTTATCTCTATCAGCCTGAATTAGATTCTTGCTAGAAATATTTGCAATCATCAGTGGTTTGATGGAGTATGAAGTTCAGAGGTCTATATTTAGGTTTGTCTGACTTATCTCTATCAGCCTGAATTAGATTCTTGCTAGAAATATTTGCAATCATCAGTGGTTTGATGGAGTATGAAGTTCAGAGCACTTGAGGTAAAAAGTAAGACTGCTCATCTGAGGAACAAGTAACATATACAAATAAAATGGTGGGTTTTTACTTGCCAGACGAATAAAAGTGGATAGATCTTGTTATTGTAGAGGCCTGAAATGTACTAGATAAAGTCCACTATTATCAAAGATTCATATTTCCGAGCACGTCTAAAATTTGGCAAACACTCGCTCTATCATCAAGGATTTGTATTTCTGAAGATGTCTGAAATTTGGCGAGATTTATATGTATAATACTGGATACTAAATATTGACTTAATTTTCACAGTGCCTATAAAAGACATCACATGGCATTTTCGTTTTTATTTTACTGTGGAACTAACTGGTTTCTTTGTTATTTCAGCTGGTTCCCTACAGAGATTCTAAATTGACCCACTTATTTAAGAATTATTTTGACGGGGACGGGAAAGTGAGGATGGTAGTGTGTGTTAATCCTAAAGCTGAGGAATATGATGAAACGGTTGTAAGTATATGTTTGTTTGTTTGATGGTGTTTAACGCCACTTTCTGCAATATTTCAGTTATATCGTAATGGTCAGTTTTATTGGTGGAGGAAACCGGAGGACCCAAAGAAAACCATCGACCTGTTGCAAGTCACTGACAAACTTTATCACATAATGTTGTACACCTCGCCTTGATCGAGATTCGAACTCACAACATCAGTGGTGATAGGCACTGATTGAATAGGTAATTGTAAATCCAACTACCATACGATCACGGCCACGACGGCCCCCGTAAGTATATGTGTATGGTTATTGTATACAATGATTCACATCATGAATTATTCATGTTTATTCAGCAACAATAGATGAGACTCCTCCCATTCATTACTTTAAGGGTCAGGACAATTTCCATAGAGAGCACATTATGTGATAAAGTTTGTCAGCGACAGGTCAGTGGTTTTCTCTGGGTACTCCACTTTCCTCCACCAATAAAAGTGACCAGTATGATATAATTGAAGTATTGTTGAAAGTGGGGTTAAACACCATAACTCTAACCCATAGAGGGGAGTGAAAGGTCCGTCATGTCGTGGCTGTGATTGTATGGTAGTTGGGATCACATCAACCTCTGCAATCAGTACCTATTCTGAGTCACCATATAAGGGCATTAGAAAGAATACATGTGTTTTCTCTAGTCCTACCAACCCTAATACTTAGTGCCGACCATAAAGTTTTTATTGTCATTTTTGGAAAAGCAGTGTTAAAGTCAAATTCTGGTCCTGTATAACCTGGGGGGAGTGGAATTAAAAATAAATCATTTTACATACCTACCCGACTTCTTTTTCAAGAATATCAGCAGAAATGCTGGTATTTTTTTGTCCATATCTGTGTGGAGATGTCCATGGATTGGGTTCAAACCCGCAGAGCTCCTTGGCATCCTAAAGTGGTATATAGAAGAGTGGTGGGTGTCAGGGTATAATACCAAAGCCACCCTCAAGATCAATCTACTAAAGTTGGATGGTGATTAGATTTATCATAATTGTGGTAACAAATGTTTACTTTTCCTCTTTCAGCATGTGATGAAGTTTGCAGAGATGACCCAGGAAGTTTTAGTCACCAAATCACAACAAGTTAAATTTGACATCCTGCCAACACCAACCAAGAAAGTTCCACCTGTCACAGGTAGGTCATCGCGTAAATACTTGTTACATATACAGTCAAACCTGTATTAAGAGGTCACCTTTATGACAAAGAAAAAGTGACCTTATAAGACAGGTGACCTCCTAAAAGAGGTTCATTTCATATGAAATTTTCTACAAGGAAAAGTTGACCTTTTTTAACAGATGGCAGCTTAATAGAGGTGACCACATGGGCAGGTTTGACTGTATAATAGAATAACGTCAGTAATGAAGGTCGAGACAGACATTATCAGTGGTTATACAGCAAGTCTGATAGATCGAGCTGTGGTGGTACCACTGATAATTATGTCTCCCCTTCAAACGAAGGGAGACATATTGTTTTAATCTGATTTTTTCTTCTGCTTCTTCTCAGCGAAGCTTGTCCGGACCATAACCTTTTTGTCTTTCCAGATATTTCAATTGTATTTGATATGTGGGTGCATGACCATAAGGCGGTGTGTCGCATACCATAATGACCTTTGTGGGGCCTTGACCTTTGACCTCAAGGTCAAATAAAAATAAATTAAATATTATTTTCTTGTCCGGGCCATAGCATTAAGGGGAGACATAAGTTTTAGGTATCTAAAACAGTTCTTCCTAGTTTATGTCTAGACTGACGTTTAATGTTTTCATTGTTAGCTCATAATGTGTTTGACGTCACACTGACAGATAATTTTCAGTACTAGCCTCAATCCATTGATTCTGAAAATATCTGTCTGTGAGATCAAAGGGAAAAGGTATGTATAAATTGCCGATAATGTTCAAGTATTGTCGATTTAAAAGAAAACTCTTCTGGTGTATGTAGGAGGATTGTTTTTTTTTAAGTATCTCCATTTATATAAGATAAACCTATTCCCCCCGACACACATCAGAAGGGTGTTTATTTGAACTCAAATATACTTCTGGTGTGTGTCCGGGGGAATAGTTTTTTTTCTATGCCTATCCATTTCATTTCCATTCATATACCTGAGTCTACTTCAACTTTATTTTTAAGGTAAAAAATCAAGCATGATTTTGACAATTTTCTCCAAAAAATATTATAAGAGTTTTGGTTCTTGACCAATTGAAATTTTACTCAAGATTGTTTACATCTTGTTCTTTTGACATTGACTTCTCCTTATTTTTATTATAATACAATTCTATTTATACTCTCTATAATGAATAAGGGGCATTCGTGGCCGTGATCGTATGGTAGTTGGATTTACAACTACATATGCAATCAGGGCCTATCACCACTGATGTTGTGGTTCGAATCCCGATCAGGGCGAGGTGTACAACGTTATGTGATAAAGTTTGTCAGTGACTTGTAACAGGTTGCTGGTTTTCTCCATCAGTTGATATAACTGAAATATTGTTGAAAGTGGCGTTAAACACCATCAAGCACTACAGTAAATAAATACAAATGTATATAAGCAACCTTTACTAACTATTTTATATCTGAACACCATCTATGGTGTAATAGGATCGTGGGTCCGAGCCCTGGTTGGGTAAATCCAAAGACTACAAAATTGGTATTTGTTTCTTCTCTGCTAACCACGCAGCATAAAGGAAAAAGAGCAAAGACTGGTTGGCTCTGAATCAGGATAATGTGTCCGAGTGCAGCTACATGTCTACCCCTAGGACTGTTGTTTCAGTAAGCCAACACTTGGAAAATCCATCTAAGTGTGTTGGTCTAGTACAAAATGAACCTCATCATCATTTCATTGAATGTGCCTTGTTCTCGCCATGATATAGCTAAGATATTGCTGAGATGGCATTAAACAACAATCACTGATTATAATATTTCTATTTTGTTTTACAGAGAACTATGTACCCATGATGACATACAGTCTTGGACCAAGTTTTCCTTCGTTGGAGGTATGAAGTACTTTAGATAATATTATTTTTATTGCTAAAAAAAAGTGTGTACTGATTGGCAGACACCTTGTTGTAATAGTGAGTAGGATTTACACGGGTGCCACATGTGGAACACAAACTTGTTACCATTCCGGAGCACCTGATTTACACAGGTGCCACATGTGGAACACACACTTTTTACCATTCCGGAACACCTGATTTACACGGGTGCCGCATGTGGAACACAAACTTTTTACCATTCTGGAGCACCTGATTTACATGGGTGCCACATGTGGAACATATACTTTTACCATTCCGGAGCACCTGATTTACACGAGTGACACATGTGGAACACATACTTTTTACCATTCTGGAGAACCTGATTTACATGGGTGCCACATGTGGAGCACAAACTTTTTACCATTCCGGAGCACCTGATTTCACACCTGGGCTGGGTTGCACAAACATCAATTAAATTTAAGTCTCAATTAAACCTTAAGTGTAAATTAAATTCATGCAAATTTCAAGTCATTTTTTAAGTGTCAATTAAGTTTTAATTGACACTTATATTTAATTAAGGTTTGTGCAACCCATTCCAGATTTTTAGTTGCTCTAACTGTAGTTTTCTGTGAAATGTCTTGTTGATTGTTGTTTGTCCCTTTGTACTTTATCTTTTGGTCATTGGATTGACTGTCTTTAGATTTACGACCTCTGATTACCCCTTTGGTATCTTCAGTCTCTTACATATGTTTTCCTGTGGTAGGTTAAGGGTTGTAACAGTTTTCTTCTACAAAATATTAATCATTAAAGGGGCTGTTGTGGCCATTATCATATTGTAGTTGGATTTACAACTACCTATGCAATTGGTGCCTATCACCACTGATGTTGTGAGTTCGAATCTCGATCAGGGCGAGGTGTACAACATAATGTGATCAAGTTTGTCAGTAACTTGCGACAGGTCGATGGTTTTCTCCGGGTCCTTCGGTTACCTCCACCAATAAAACTGACCGTCAAGATATAACTGAAATATTCCACAGAACATGTAGTGATATCTGTATTAAGAGGTCACCTTTGGAACAAAGAAATAGTGGTCTTTTAAGACAGGTGACCTCTTAAAAGAGGTTCAATTCATATCAAGTTTTCTATGACAGGGTAAAGGAGTGTGACGTTTTAATACAGGTGATTGGTAAATAGAGGTGACCACATGTACAGCTTTGACTGTACAGTTTAGATTTGTTATACCCCCCGCAAACAAAGTTTGAGGGGGTATATAGGAATCACCCTGTCCGTCCGTCCATGTACCTTGTAAGAGCAACTCCTCCTAAACGGCTTATTGGATTTTTATGAAACTTTACACATTTGTAGTACACTACCTGCAGATGTGCGTGAAGGAATATGGTTGCTGTCGAAAATTTAAAAGGGGAGATAATTCAACTTATACTTTCACGAAAAGGGGGGGGGGATGTACCTTGTAAGCGCAACTCCTAAACAGCTTTTTGGATTATTATGAAACTTTACACATTTGTAGTACACTACCTGCAGATGTGCATGAAGGAATATGGTTGCTGTCCAAAATTTGAAATGGGAGATCAGTCAATGCGAAATTGTAATTTTTTTTACAGGACATTCGGTCTGGTGAACTAAGATGATTCACCAGACCGAAAGAAAATCGTAATTTTTTAAATATTTCATTGTTGATGGCTGTATAGTTTCCTTTACTTGTATAAAGCCTTTTTCATTGTTATTGACTTTAATGAGGGTTTTCTTATTTCATATACCTATGTCATATGAAACCAACTAGGAGAAGAATTGTATGGGAACAAAAATTTTCATAATATATACCATACCGTATAACCGGTAATTTCTGTGGTGTGAGATTTCTGCGGTTTTGGTCTAAAGAGATGACATTTAATTTTTGCGGATTTTTTTTTCTGCGGATTGAAAATCTCGGCACCGAAAAAAAAATTGTTTGTATTACAGGAAGCAACAACTGAAGTGATGTTGCGATAAACAACTGGTGCACATTACAGTGATCCTTAGAAGTAAAAACATATTTAGTTCTTTCGAAAGTTTTCAAACGTTACAACTTCTGAATACGCATTTGGTTAACTTAAAATTTGTCTTAAGAAACTATTTTTTCACTGTTTTCGTGATCTATTCTGTTGACAGGAAATACGAAGTCAACAGTTTGGATCGATATCGGTATAAACTTTGATATATTTCGGATGTATATTTTTAATGTCAAGTTTTTATACTTGATCATATAACATTTTTTTTTAATGAATTATGATTAGAAGCAATTGTATTCAATTCTTTTAGTATAATGTAGACATAAAAACTTGGGTTAACCGGAATTCTACTACCAATACATTTCTATTTGTTTGGTCTTTAGATGAATCCTGCGATCACGCAGTTTGATATTATTCAATCGAAGCTACTACAACAATTTAAAAAGAAAATTCTAATGTTAATTTATGAAATAACAATTTTAAATATTGTTTTAATCAACTTTATTATGATTGTAACCATTTAATCAGGTGATTGTTTCAATTATATTGTCGGTGTCAGCTTGGTACAATCATATTTCTTGATCTGGAGTAATTGTAATTAACAGGTAAAAATCATCATGCCACAGCTAAATAACCTTTAATTGTTGTGTAAACATTAATATAGTACCAGGTTTTGTTTATCTGGATATAGTAATTACGACTAATTAAATATTTGACACTTACGGCGGAATCAGAGTTAGAGTTTGAAAACGTATTTTGTATGGGACATTAAACATGTATTTTACATAATATTCTGCGATTTTAATTTCTGCGGTCCGCAGTTGACCACAGAATACCGCAGAAATTACCGGTTATACGGTATTCCGAATAGTTTTATTGTTAACATTCTCTCCGAGAGAAGGAAAACTTCTCTCTCCAATTATCTTCTTCATTCATAAAATCAACACAAAAGTCATCATTGTCCTTGTCTGTGTCACATATAATATTCAGTGCATGAAGGTCAATTTCCTCACTGTCAATATCAAGCTTTTCCTGCAGTGGTTGCTATCAAGCAAGGGCTACCAATTTTCCATTTCTCGTTTAAGCAATGCAAATTAACTGTATATATATTTTTCTGAACATTGTTTGTACAAGTCTGCTTTGTAGAATTTTTTTGTTATATAAATAAAGCAAAGTATTTTATTTAAATTCACAAAGAAATAAAAATGTTAGTTGATATCTTTTCAACCATTTGTCTTAATCAGGAAAAAGATTGTAATATTTGTCAGTTTCAAAGGTTTAAGTATTTCCCAAAAGCCTAAATCAAGTGAGTCCTCTAATTGTATTTTGCACAAAAGACAAGCTTAAATTAAGTGCCAAATTGATATCCGATAATTTTTACGTGTCCGGTCCGGATTGATTCTTTTTATTATATTTCAAATATTCATTGTCTTATTAATATTTTCGTTCCTTAAAGCGTTTCTGAGATTGTGACTTTTTTGTCAATGTCCTTGAACTTCAGGGCATGGAAGAAAGAAAAAATGATTAATAAAAGAGTTTTGATCTGGCGTTGCACTTTAGTTTTTATGAAATCCTATGCCGGAACCTGACAAATCAATCGTAGTAGCCGAAATTGACGAAATCAAATGACAGAGCAATACCGGACAATCGGTCCTGAAATCCAAGGGTTTTTATCGGACCGGCGGTCATTTTACCGGGCTTGTCCGTCGTTCCGACGGTATTTCGTTTTCACTGGGAGATAATTCAACTTATACTTTCACGAAAAGGGGGGAGGGGGGCATGTACCTTGTAAGCGCAACTCCTCCTAAACGGCTTATTGGATTTTTGTGAAACTTTACACAGTTGTAGTACACTACCTGCAGATGTGCATGAAGGAATATGGTTGCTGTCCAAAATTTGGAAGGGGAGATAATTTAGCTTATACTCTGAAATACGTTCTGTATGGAGAGATGGGCTTGTAAGCACAACTCCTTCTAAACGGCTCATTGGATTTAAATGAAACTTTACACAGTTGTAATACACTGCCTGCAGATGTGCATGAAGGAATATGATTCCTGTCAAAAATTTGGAAGGTGATGTAAGTGTAACTATTCCTGAATGAAATAAGATTTTAATTGACCTTTTCACATCTGGATATTTGCAATATAAAAACTACTCAAGAATAAATAATTAATTTTGAATCAATAACATTTGATGTGACCTATATCCTCTTGTAAAAAAGTTAGGAAATGTTGTAATCCTCATGTATACTGATGAAACCGTATTGGTTTTAAAAAATCCCACTTTGTTGAAGACCTTGTGGCGACCCCTAGATGTATGTTCTTGGTGAGTTTATTTTGAAGATGGGATGTTGTCTCCTTGACATTACTCCATATCCGTTCTTTTTTCATAAGTAACTTGCTAATATACCGGTATTCCAAAGTTTGAACATCATAGTATTGCAAGTGGGGGGTATCACTCAGTGAGGTCACTCATAGTTCTAGTTTTTTTTAATTTCAATGTTCAATTGAGTCTCATAGATGTATACTTTTTTTAATAGGTGTTACACAGTCGAGATGAATACACATTGGACACACTGTCTGACTACTTAGACGAACGAATCAGACTCAGGGAAAGTCTGGAGTTAGATTTTAGCAGGAAACGTATGTTAACTTTCAATGTTATATACAATCATTCTAGGGGCCGTCGTGACCGTGATCATATGATAGTTGGATTTACAACTACCTGTGCAATCAGTGCCTACCACCACTGATATTATGAGTTCGAATCTCGATCATGGCGAGGTGTATAACATTTAAGAATTGAATGCATTCTTTTGAAGTTTCATTGGGGCATGAAAGCGTTGACCGAAGTACATTTTCAATGAAGCGCAGTAGCGCTTCATGTTGAAAATGTAGTTCGATCAACGCTTTCATGCCCCAATGAAACTTCAAAAGAATGCATTCAATTCTTATAATTATATTTAAATCACACCAAAATTTAATATAGTTGAATTTTTCGTTGTGAATTTTATTTGTGTTAGATTATTTGCTGTTGGAAATTACTACGCCATTGATTGTTTACATCTGACGTCGTCATGGAGGCACATGGATATGAAACATCACTTTTATAATCATGTGACCACTTCATAACCAATCATATTGTAACATTTCAATGAAAAACTGAAGTAATGTAATTATTATGTGATAAAGTTTGTCAGTGACTTTTGACAGGTCGGTGGTTTTCTCCGATTCCTCCGGTTTCCTCCACCAATAATACTGACCGCCATGATATAACAGAAATATTGTTAAACACCATAAACAAATGAACAAACAATACAATCATTCTAATTCAAATAAGACGTGTGTTGTATCTATTTAGGGGCGATTGTGGTCATGATCGTGTGGTAGTTGGATTAACAACTACCTATGCAATCGGTGCCTATCACCAATAACGTTGTGCGTTCGAAACCCGTTCATGGCAAGGTGTACTGGATACAACATTATGTGGTAAAGTTTGTCAGTGACTTGCGACAGGTCGGTGGTTTTCTCTGGGTACTGCAGTTTCCTCCACCAATAAAACTGATTGCCACGATATATCTGAAATATTGTTGAAAGTGGTGTTAAACACCATAACTCTAACCCTACTGTATCTATTTCAATTTTGTTTTTGTTTTTTTTTTGTGATACACTAACATGTCACGAGTCACACCAGGGTTCATAGTTCATATATTCAACCTAACCAATCGGCTATCAGCCTATTAAATTGTTAGGTATTAAAAAAAAAAATGTGTGTTTACGGTCACCCGACCCACCCTATTTTTCAGCTGCCGACCCTAACCTTTTTTATCGGCAATTATTCCACCCTAATTTTTGCTAACGACCCTATCAATTTTTACACAGAATTCGGATAACCATTTTTGTTGTTTAATCAGCAGCAATGTTTTATTTATTCAACCGCTAGCTTTTTGTCGAAATTGAGAGCAAAGAAGGTAGAAAAACTGTGTAACTCGTCATAAAACAAATGACGTCTTACCGGAAATTTCGAAAATGAAATACTGGAATCGGATTCCGGAACAGGGCACGATTATTTCCGGTTTTGCCGATAGTTAAAAAAAAAAAAAAAAAATTAATCCCGACCGTAGATTTTTTTGATATGTGACAGTAAACACACATATATTTTTTTTTTGCCATATTACTTTTATAACCATTGAAGTTAAAGAAGTAAGGAATGAGTTATTTTCTCATGCTGTTTTGTATATTGTTTTAGGATTCTTTTATTCTTACATTTTAAAATAAAGCAATTTTCATTTTGTTTTTACTTTTTTTGATGAGAGCTATTAATTTATATGTAATTCTTAAAAAAAAATACTTCAATTGATTCTTTCATGTTTAAAAATAATGTAGACAAAATTTTATTGTTTGTTTGTGTTTAATGCCGCTTTCAAAAATATTTCAGATATATTGTGGCGGCGAGTTTTATTGGTGGAGGAAACTGGAGGCTCCTGAGAAAACCACCGACCTATCACAAGTCTCTGACAAACTTTATCACATAATGTTGTACATCTCGCCCTTATCAAGATTTGAACTCACAACATCAGTGGCGATAGGCACTGATTGCATAGATAGTTGTATATCCAACTACCATACGATTACATCCATGATGGCCCCCTTTAACAATAAAGCCTGTGTAGGAAATATTTATTACTTCAACCTGTCTTAACCTGGATGGTTGCACAACCCTCAATTAAATTTAAGTGTCGATGAAAGCTTTATTGACACCTAAGTTTATTTGAATTGGATATGAATTTAAGTTGCACTTAAGATTAATTGAGGTTTGTGCAACGCAGTCCTGTATTCCAAGCACAAAAGTTTGCAGCATTGTCTGGAGTACTTCTACTTTAGCGGACTGTAACCCTAACCCTTTTGTTGTCATATCCGCATGGTAATGAAATGAAAGGTTATGGGTCATGCACGGTGATTATTACAATATTTGACTTGCCAAAGTAGATTCTACCCCAATGTCTTTCTATTGTAGACAGGTTTAACTGCACCATGAAATATTTACTTTTATAGAGGATCAGTTCAGAGCCCAATTGGTAATGGTACAAAAAGAATATATCGAAATGAAATCTAAAATTCCGGAGTTGCAGTCAGCTTTAGAAAAACGAGACTCTTACGTTCAGAAACTGGAGTCACGACTGAGGTCGTTAGAGAAACGGCAAGAAGAAACCAATAGACAAGCAAAGGAATGTGAAAGAGAGAAAAGAGATCTGGAATCTAAGGTTTGTTTCTTTGTTTGTTTAATGGTGTTTAATGCCACTTTCAGCAATATTTCAGTTTTATCGTGGCAGTAATTTTTTTTGGTGGAGGAAACCGGAGAAAACCACCGACCTGTCGCAAATCACTGACAACAACCTTTATCACATAATGTTGTACGCCTTACCCTGATCCAGATTCAAACTTACAACATTTTCATTTCGAGGACTGCATAGCAAAAATAAACAAATTACCAAAAAAGATTTCTATCCAGTGTTAGATGTACAGTCGATCCTGCCCGTGCATTCACCTGTATTAACAGGTCACCTTTTTCTTGTCCTGTCATAGAAAATTGTATATGAATTGAACCTCTTATAAGAGGTCACCTGTCTTATAAGGCCACTTTTTCTTGGTCCCAAAGGTCATGACCTCTTAATACAGGTTTGACTGTACTTACTTAACCTTGCTCTGTGGTTCTCCAGTTTCTATGATATATATGGTTTAATACAGGACAACGGTTTATAATGGCTTATGTTATTCTTCCCATCACTGAAATAGCCAAGATGGCTTTTGTAGTAAACAAAATTGTAAAAAAAACATATCAGGCCTCTACAATAACCTTTTTTCAAACTTGTCCCTTTGGGCAAGTAACTTTCTAGATTAAATTCTCCGAATCAAGACATCACTTGTCCAAAAATGTTGACCCGAAGATCAAAATAATGAAAGAGTTTTAGTTATGTGATAGAAACAAAACCTAGGCTTTTCATGAAATTCTTGAAAATGTTCTAAAAGTACTCAGAACTTTGGTTTTTTCATAAATATGAATCAAAAGACTATAAAAGAATTAGTACCCTGGTATTTTAAACACAATTTGAAATAGATCCAGTGACCACTCAGGACTGAGGTATTCCGGAATTTACTCATTAAGCAATTTGCTATATATATACAGTCAAACTTGTCTATAGCGACCATTGAAGGGAATTCTGAAAAAAGTCGTATAAGACAGGGAGTCTTTATATAGAGGTTATGATATTTGCTCCTAAAATCCCGGGAGAGGAAACCACCTAGTTTGGGTATATTATCCGCATCAACGTTTAACCCGTTCGTGTGGAGGACAAATGCATGAATAGAGCTTAAATTATGGCAAGAAAAGGATATAATGAAATAAAAAATGTGTTCAATTATTGTTAAATATTTCCGTCTTTTGTGGGTGAAATTTAGAGAGAAACAAAAGAATAATTATATTAAATCAAGGATTTAATAAAATCCTTGATTAAATGATCGACTTTTTTACTTTTTTTCAACAGCTATTGTTTTCTTAATTGTTATCGTAATTACAATTAAACTTTATGATCAGAAGAATGAAATTTACTGACAAAACGTTTTCAACTTTAATCACTCGCCGATAGCTATAAATAGCCTAATCACACAATCAACCTGTGTTTACCTTGATCTGTTACTGCACATTAAAACGAATGTTGATAGAAATATATGCTGGGAACCAGTACTTCATAATTCAATAATTTTCAAAAACACGATGTTTATTTATAAAAGGGAAAGATTAAAATCGGTTTTTCCAAAGTAAACAATTTTAAATATTTGATATAAATAAGAAATAAACAAAAAAACAAAAAACAACAAACAAAACAGCAATAATAAATCTTCACGTGTACAACTCTACAAAAAAAATGGCAGTCTCACATATAACGCTAATCGTGACTTCATTTAATATGAAAAATCGAATTATTATGAACTAGTATTAGTAACAGGGAGGGACATTGTAAACATGTACTTTTGGGAGTGAGATGTTGTCAGTAGATCATGCAAATATCGACTAGAGGGATAATCAACCTATATCTACCATGCGTGCGTAGTATCGAGGAAATATAACCAGTATCTAATTTGCATATACGTTATCGGCAATGAAAAAACATTTTGGAACTATTTAATATGAAATTAAGTAAAACTATTGACCAAACTCGCATTTGCCAGAAAAGTTACGGTGATCCTTTAGGGTATTTCTGTATGGGCTTATTTGTTTTACTTGTCCAAACGGACAAGTGACCAACACATTTCACTTGTCCAACGGACGTTTCCACTTGTCCCGGACAAACGTTATTGTCGAGGCCTGCATATGTAAAGAAATTTAAACAGTGATGGTGAACAATTTAACTAATATCAACAAAATGATCAGCTACCTCTCATCTCAAATCATTGAACATATTTATATAAAAATATTAAAAAAAGCCACAACATATACCAATGGAAATGTAGGTCCTGGCTTGGGACAGGCACAAAAACATGGCAGAGTTAAACCAGCTAATAATGAGATCTCTGCCCTTCTGCTCTTGTATATTTGATTTGTATATCGTGTAAAACAGATATTCCCAATGTCCAGTAACAATTGGTTTGGACCAGTAAAAGGTTATTTATTACTGGACCAAATGGCCAGTAGGTATCTGAGCACCTCCTCTGTGGAGTCTGTGAATGTCATGTAAACTTGATGGTGCGTCCAGTAATTCGTACTCCTTTACTGGACAGAATGTCCATCAACTTCAATTTATCTTGGGAAACACTTCTGTAATACATTTTTTTTTATTATTTATTTTTATTTTATTTTTTTATTATTCTAATTTATGCATATTTTAGCTACAAGACAAAAACATGAAGATTAGACAAGAGAAATCTCAGATTGAGAGATTACGATCAGACTTCAGAACTCGTCTGGAACAAAATAATAATCAATGGGAAAAAAATATGGTAGGTTTAGTTATGATATTATAACACAAACTGGGGCGTCGTGATCGTCTGGAACAAAACAATAATCAATGGGGGGGAAAATATAGTAGGTTTAGTTATGATATTATAACACAAACTGGGGGCGTCGTGATCGTCTGGAACAAAATAATAATCAATGGGGGAAAAAATATAGTAGGTTTAGTTATGATATTATAACACAAACTGGGGGCGTCGTGATCGTCTGGAACAAAATAATAATCAATGGGGGAAAAAATATAGTAGGTTTAGTTATGATATTATAACACAAACTGGAGGCGTCGTGATCGTCTGGAACAAAATAATAATCAATGGGGGGAAAAATATAGTAGGTTTAGTTATGATATTATAACACAAACTGTGGGCGTCGTGATCGTCTGGAACAAAATAATAATCAATGGGGGAAAAAATATAGTAGGTTTAGTTATGATATTATAACACAAACTGTGGGCGTCGTGATCGTCTGGAACAAAATAATAATCAATGGGGGAAAAAATATAGTAGGTTTAGTTATGATATTATAACACAAACTGTGGGCGTCGTGATCGTCTGGAACAAAATAATAATCAATGGGGGAAAAAATATAGTAGGTTTAGTTATGATATTATAACACAAACTGTGGGCGTTGTGATCATCTGGAACAAAATAATAATCAATGGGGGGAAAAAATATAGTAGGTTTAGTTATGATATTATAACACAAACTGTGGGCGTTGTGATCGTCTGGAACAAAATAATAATCAATGGGGGAAAAAATATAGTAGGTTTAGTTATGATATTATAACACAAACTGGGGGCGTCGTGATCGTCTGGAACAAAATAATAATCAATGGGGGAAAAAATATAGTAGGTTTAGTTATGATATTATAACACAAACTGGGGGCGTCGTGATCGTCTGGAACAAAATAATAATCAATGGGGGAAAAAATATAGTAGGTTTAGTTATGATATTATAACACAAACTGTGGGCGTTGTGATCATCTGGAACAAAATAATAATCAATGGGGGAAAAAATATAGTAGGTTTAGTTATGATATTATAACACAAACTGGAGGCGTCGTGATCGTCTGGAACAAAATAATAATCAATGGGGGGAAAAATATAGTAGGTTTAGTTATGATATTATAACACAAACTGTGGGCGTCGTGATCGTCTGGAACAAAATAATAATCAATGGGGGGAAAAATATAGTAGGTTTAGTTATGATATTATAACACAAACTGGGGGCGTCGTGATCGTCTGGAACAAAATAATAATCAATGGGGGAAAAAATATAGTAGGTTTAGTTATGATATTATAACACAAACTGTGGGCGTTGTGATCATCTGGAACAAAATAATAATCAATGGGGGAAAAAATATAGTAGGTTTAGTTATGATATTATAACACAAACTGTGGGCGTCGTGATCGTCTGGAACAAAATAATAATCAATGGGGGAAAAAATATAGTAGGTTTAGTTATGATATTATAACACAAACTGTGGGCGTTGTGATCGTCTGGAACAAAATAATAATCAATGGGGGAAAAAATATAGTAGGTTTAGTTATGATATTATAACACAAACTGTGGGCGTCGTGATCGTCTGGAACAAAATAATAATCAATGGGGGAAAAAATATAGTAGGTTTAGTTATGATATTATAACACAAACTGTGGGCGTTGTGATCGTCTGGAACAAAATAATAATCAATGGGGGGAAAAAATATAGTAGGTTTAGTTATGATATTATAACACAAACTGTGGGCGTCGTGATCGTCTGGAACAAAATAATAATCAATGGGGGGAAAAAATATAGTAGGTTTAGTTATGATATTATAACACAAACTGGAGGCGTCGTGATCGTCTGGAACAAAATAATAATCAATGGGGGAAAAAATATAGTAGGTTTAGTTATGATATTATAACACAAACTGGGGGCGTCGTGATCGTCTGGAACAAAATAATAATCAATGGGGGAAAAAATGGTAGGTTTTGTTAATACAAGTATAACCTGTTCAAAAATTAAAAATATTCCTTATAATTTATTTTTTTACAACAAAATTTAATGAATATGAATATGTTGGTGACGTCAGAATACCAATCCAGGTTATCAAGTATAACCAATTTTTCTCCAGGCAGATCAGCCAATTCGATTGCAGTAATCGCATCAAATTAAATTATTATATTGTAACACAAACAGGGGGCGTCATGGTCGTGATCGTATTGTAGTTGTATTTACAGCTACATATGCAATCAATACCTATCACCACTAAGGTTGTGAGTTCAAATATCGCTCATGGAGAGGTATACTCGATACAACATTATGTGATAAAGTTTGTCAGTGACTTGCGACAGATCAGTGGTTTTCTCAAGGTACTCCAGTTTCCTCCATCAATAAAACCGTATTCTAACATTAGATAGACTGCAAAACAAATACAGGACGTCATATAAGAATGTCAAATTATTTGTGTGTAAGCAAAAACTAAAACTGGTTTTATTTTAGAATATGCTCCGTCACCCTCTCAAATATATTTTATTTATATAATGTCAAATTATTTGTGTTTAGACAAAACCTAAAACAGGTTTGATTTCATTTCTAAACATTTTGAACTCCTGGAACACAAAAAAAAAGTCAATGATTTCTGCAGAGTTAGAACCACAAATTATAAGTTACCAATTGAGCAGGATAGATGGAGTATTATTTATTGATAGAAGTAATCGAATATGCTTTCTGTGTAATGATGATATCGGAGATGAATTCCATTATATTTTACAATGTCAATATTTAATCTTTGTCGAAAACAGCAAAAGGAAAGAACAAAGATAGAGTGTGAATTAGAGGGACAAATCTATGAGAAACAACACAAACTGAACATACTGAAATCTATAGTGAACAATGAGACTGATAGTGACACGCCCACAGGACGATTCAGAACCCCAGCCCCTAAAA
This sequence comes from Bathymodiolus septemdierum, assembly GCA_963383655.1. Taxonomy (NCBI): domain Eukaryota; kingdom Metazoa; phylum Mollusca; class Bivalvia; order Mytilida; family Modiolidae; genus Bathymodiolus; species Bathymodiolus septemdierum. The sequence goes on from OY726527.1 coordinate 56,681,747, forward strand.
CGAGGACCTACACAACACCTGGTAAAATAATGTCTGCCAGATCAGAGACCGATATGTCCACGGTCGGGAAGACCCCAGTACCGACACCAAGGTCCAGGACTCAAACAGCGACAGTATCCACGGCCAGATCCATGCATGGACTGAATAGAGTGGGAGCTGCTACTCCAAAAAATGTAAGATTTAGTCATTTATAGTGCAGTGCAACCTGTCTAAGCTGAAGCTCCTTGGGACTAACTTGTGTGATCAGAATAGACAGGTGTTTTGTTTATACATGTTATTTTAACACAGATTGAGAACTGCCACACTAAAAAATGTAAGATTTAGTCATAAATAATGCCAGGGATGATTTTTTTTCCCAGTTATTTAACTTATTTCAGCTATTTTCCTCTAAAAAATAAATTCAAAATGTTGCAGGACCTGGTCAGAACAAGTCAAAAATTGAGATTTTGAAAGGGGGTGTAGATGGTGTCAGCTGTTTTTCATTGATTTTCAGTTATTTTATTGCTTGAATCCTCCCTGTAATACAGTGAAACCTGTCTAGACAGAACCTCCTTGGTACCTACTTTTGTGTTCAGAATGGACAGGTGTTCTGTTTATACAGGTTATTTTAACAAAGATTTCCAACGTTGCAACTTTTTCGAAAGTTCGGTTTATACAGGATTCATTGTAATTTGTTTAATGAGAACCAAATCACAGTCGTAGTCGTGATCGGTAGGTATTTGAAAAATTATGTACATTTACATATGTATTCGGTGCCTCTCCTCACTACAATGTTTGTCCTACATCAAGAAATAAGTTTCCACTGGCATCAAAATGTTGTAGTTTTTCATTTTCCCAGAGACGTTTTGAATTTTGATTTTAATATAGACTATTACTTTTTAGCTACTGCTGCTTGGTTTTAATTTTACAACTAAAATAACATAATTGAGGAATAGGGCGATTTCATTGAATCCAGGGCGAAAAAGTCGCCCACTTGCCTGGTTTGCATTTTCCTTAAGAAAGCTTCTGATGGCAAAATAATGCTCCAACACATGTTTATCAGTTAATTTAATAGACAAATATTTATGATGACGCTAAAATATTCATGTTTTTTATTTAATGTATTTTTCTGTTCTAGACCCCCCAATATAACCCTAGACATAGAAGGTCAAGGTCATCTAATGCTGACATATGGTTGGATCACCGACCACCAGGATCGGTTGAATTAGGTAGGTTTTATAATGATGTATAAAAATTTTAAAAAATTAAAAAAGCAGACAGATTTTAATTTATGTCCATTTACGATAGAAAATAATTTTGTATTTCTAAGGATTGCTTAATTATCAAGAAGGTTAATTATATAAGATTTTAGATGAATCTAAAATCAGATTTTTATATTTGTTTAACTTAATGTAATATTGGATAGTTTCTCATATTCATTTATATCTATACCCATTCTTCTTACAAACTGATCCTATGTTGTAATTTGTGTCGAAGTGTAATGTTTGATAGATATAGATTCTGCTTCAGTTGCCCGTGGGTTATGATATTTCTCCACTCAAGAGAGTGGAGAAATATCGTAACCCACATGGGCAACTGAAGGAGAATTTGTTTCTCCCATTATTTAACACGAACTTTATTTCAAAATTTGAAATTAATGCGGGGAAAGGCACGAGACATTTTAATCCTCTAGAGGATAACAGATTTTTCAACCACTGGTTCAGCGGGGTTAAAATGCAGTAATAATGGGAGAATATCTCATATTCATTTACTTCCATATCCTTTCGTACTGCAAGCTGTTCCTTTACTTTAATTTGTGTCTAAGTGTAATGTTGGATAGTCTCTCATATTCATTTACTTCCATATCCTTTCTTACTACAAGATGTTCCTTTACTTTAATTTGTGTCTAAGTGTAATGTTGGATAGTCTCTCATGTTCCTTTACTTTAATTTGTGTCTAAGTGTAATGTTGGATAGTCTCTCATGTTCATTTACTTCCATATCCTTTCTTACTACAAGCTGTTCCTTTACTTTAATTTGTGTGTAGGTGTAATGTTGAATAGTCTCTCATGTTCATTTACTTCCATATCCTTTCTTACTACAAGATGTTCCTTTACTTTAATTTGTGTCTAAGTGTAATGTTGGATAGTCTCTCATGTTCATTTACTTCCATATCCTTTCTTACTACAAGCTGTTCCTTTACTTTAATTTGTGTCTAAGTGTAATGTTGGATAGTCTCTCATGTTCATTTATTTCCATATCCTTTCTTACTACAAGATGTTCCCTTACTTTAATTTGTGTCTAAGTGTAATGTTGGATAGTCTCTCATGTTGCTTTACTTTAATTTATGTCTAAGTGTAATGTTGAATAGTCTCATGTTCATTTACATCCATATCCTTTCTTACTACAAGCTGTTCCTTTACTTTAATTTGTATCTAAGTGTAATGTTGGATAGTCTCTCATGTTCATTTACATCCATATCCTTTCTTAATACAAGCTGTTCCTTTACTCTGAATTTATGTCTAAGTGTAATGTTGAATAGTCTCTCATGTTCATTTACATCCATATCCTTTCTTACTACAAGCTGTTCCTTTACTTTAATTTGTGTGTAGGTGTAATGTTGGATAGTATCTCATATTCATTTACATCCATATCCTTTCTTACTACAAGATGTTCCTTTACTTTAATTTGTGTCTAAGTGTAATGTTGGATAGTCTCATGTTCATTTACTTCCATATCCTTTCTTACTACAAGATGTTCCTTTACTTTAATTTGTGTCTAAGTGTAATGTTGGATAGTCTCTCATGTTCCTTTACTTTAATTTGTGTCGAAGTGTATAATGTTAGATAGTCTCTCATATTCATTTACTTCCATATTCTTTCTTACTACAAGCTGTTCCTTTACTTTAATTTGTGTCTAAGTGTAATGTTGGATAGTCTCTCATGTTACTTTACTTTAATTTGTGTCGAAGTGTATAATGTTAGATAGTCTCTCATATTCATTTACTTCCATATTCTTTCTTACTACAAGCTGTTCCTTTACTTTAATTTGTGTCTAAGTGTAATGTTGGATAGTCTCTCATGTTCATTTACTTCCATATCCTTTCTTACTACAAGCTGTTCCTTTACTTTAATTTGTGTCTAAGTGTAATGTTGGATAGTCTCTCATGTTCATTTACTTCCATATCCTTTCTTACTACAAGATGTTCCATTACTTTAATTTGTGTCTAAGTGTAATGTTGGATAGTCTCTCATGTTGCTTTACTTTAATTTATGTCTAAGTGTAATGTTGAATAGTCTCATGTTCATTTACATCCATATCCTTTCTTACTACAAGCTGTTCCTTTACTTTAATTTGTGTGTAGGTGTAATGTTGAATAGTCTCTCATGTTCATTTACTTCCATATCCTTTCTTACTACAAGATGTTCCTTTACTTTAATTTGTGTCTAAGTGTAATGTTGGATAGTCTCTCATGTTCATTTACTTCCATATCCTTTCTTACTACAAGCTGTTCCTTTACTTTAATTTGTGTCTAAGTGTAATGTTGGATAGTCTCTCATGTTCATTTACTTCCATATCCTTTCTTACTACAAGATGTTCCATTACTTTAATTTGTGTCTAAGTGTAATGTTGGATAGTCTCTCATGTTGCTTTACTTTAATGTATGTCTAAGTGTAATGTTGAATAGTCTCATGTTCATTTACATCCATATCCTTTCTTACTACAAGCTGTTCCTTTACTTTAATTTGTGTCTAAGTGTAATGTTGGATAGTCTCTCATGTTCATTTACTTCCATATCCTTTCTTACTACAAGATGTTCCTTTACTTTAATTTGTGTCTAAGTGTAATGTTGGATAGTCTCTCATGTTCCTTTACTTTAATTTGTGTCGAAGTGTATAATGTTAGATAGTCTCTCATATTCATTTACTTCCATATTCTTTCTTACTACAAGCTGTTCCTTTACTTTAATTTGTGTCTAAGTGTAATGTTGGATAGTCTCTCATGTTACTTTACTTTAATTTGTGTCGAAGTGTATAATGTTAGATAGTCTCTCATATTCATTTACTTCCATATTCTTTCTTACTACAAGCTGTTCCTTTACTTTAATTTGTGTCTAAGTGTAATGTTGGATAGTCTCTCATGTTACTTTACTTTAATTTGTGTCGAAGTGTATAATGTTAGATAGTCTCTCATATTCATTTACTTCCATATTCTTTCTTACTACAAGCTGTTCCTTTACTTTAATTTGTGTCTAAGTGTAATGTTGGATAGTCTCTCATGTTACTTTACTTTAATTTGTGTCGAAGTGTATAATGTTAGATAGTCTCTCATATTCATTTACTTCCATATTCTTTCTTACTACACGCTGTTCCTTTACTTTAATTTGTGTCTAAGTGTAATGTTGGATAGTCTCTCATGTTACTTTACTTTAATTTGTGTCGAAGTGTATAATGTTAGATAGTCTCTCATATTCATTTACTTCCATATCCTTTCTTACTACAAGCTGTTCCTTTACTTTAATTTGTGGCTAAGTGTAATGTTGGATAGTCTCTCATGTTCATTTACTTCCATATCCTTTCTTACTACAAGCTGTTCCTTTACTTTAATTTGTGTCTAAGTGTAATGTTGGATAGTCTCTCATGTTCATTTACTTCCATATCCTTTCTTACTACAAGCTGTTCCTTTACTTTAATTTGTGTCTAAGTGTAATGTTGGATAGTCTCTCATGTTCATTTATTTCCATATCCTTTCTTACTACAAGATGTTCCCTTACTTTAATTTGTGTCTAAGTGTAATGTTGGATAGTCTCTCATGTTGCTTTACTTTAATTTATGTCTAAGTGTAATGTTGAATAGTCTCATGTTCATTTACTTCCATATCCTTTCTTACTACAAGCTGTTTCTTTACTTTAATTTGTGTCTAAGTGTAATGTTGGATAGTCTCTCATGTTCATTTACTTCCATATTCTTTCTTACTACACGCTGTTCCTTTACTTTAATTTGTGTCTAAGTGTAATGTTGGATAGTCTCTCGTGTTACTTTACTTTAATTTGTGTCGAAGTGTATAATGTTAGATAGTCTCTCATATTCATTTACTTCCATATCCTTTCTTACTACAAGCTGTTCCTTTACTTTAATTTGTGGCTAAGTGTAATGTTGGATAGTCTCTCATGTTGCTTTACTTTAATTTGTGTCTAAGTGTAATGTTGGATAGTCTCTCATGTTCATTTACTTCCATATCCTTTCTTACTACAAGCTGTTCCTTTACTTTAATTTGTGTCTAAGTGTAATGTTGGATAGTCTCTCATGTTCATTTACTTCCATATCCTTTCTTACTACAAGCTGTTCCTTTACTTTAATTTGTGTCTAAGTGTAATGTTGGATAGTCTCTCATGTTCATTTACTTCCATATCCTTTCTTACTACAAGATGTTCCTTTACTTTAATTTGTGTCTAAGTGTAATGTTGGATAGTCTCTCATGTTGCTTTACTTTAATTTGTGTCTAAGTGTAATGTTAGATAGTCTCTCATGTTCCTTTACTTTAATTTGTGTCGAAGTGTATAATGTTAGATAGTCTCTCATAATCATTTACTTCCATATCCTTTCTTACTACAAGCTGTTCCTTTACTTTAATTTGTGTCTAAGTGTAATGTTGGATAGTCTCTCATGTTCATTTACTTCCATATCCTTTCTTACTACAAGCTGTTCCTTTACTTTAATTTGTGTCTTAAGTGTAATGTTGGATAGTCTCTCATGTTCATTTACTTCCATATCCTTTCTTACTACAAGATGTTCCTTTACTTTAATTTGTGTCTAAGTGTAATGTTGGATAGTCTCTCATGTTGCTTTACTTTAATTTGTGTCTAAGTGTAATGTTAGATAGTCTCTCATGTTCCTTTACTTTAATTTGTGTCTAAGTGTAATGTTGGATAGTCTCTCATGTTGCTTTACTTTAATTTGTGTCTAAGTGTAATGTTAGATAGTCTCTCATGTTCATTTACTTCCATATCCTTTCGTACTACAAGCTATTCCTTTACTTTAATTTGTGTCTAAGTGTAATGTTAGATAGTCCCTCATATTCATTTACTTCCATATCCTTTCTTACTACAAGCTGTTCCTTTACTTTAATTTGTGTCTAAGTGTAATGTTGGATAGTCTCTCATGTTGCTTTACTTTAATTTGTGTCTAAGTGTAATGTTAGATAGTCTCTCATGTTCATTTACTTCCATATCCTTTCTTACTACAAGATGTTCCTTTACTTTAATTTGTGTCTAAGTGTAATGTTGGATAGTCTCTCATGTTCATTTACTTCCATATCCTTTCTTACTACAAGATGTTCCTTTACTTTAATTTGTGGCTAAGTGTAATGTTGGATAGTCTCTCATGTTCCTTTACTTCCATATCCTTTCTTTCTACAAGCTGTTCCTTTACTTTAATTTGTGTCTAAGTGTAATGTTGGATAGTCTCTCATGTTGCTTTACTTTAATTTGTGTCTAAGTGTAATGTTAGATAGTCTCTCATGTTCATTTACTTCCATATCCTTTCTTACTACAAGCTGTTCCTTTACTTTAATTTGTGTGTAGGTGTAATGTTGAATAGTCTCTCATGTTCATTTACTTCCATATCCTTTCTTACTACAAGATGTTCCTTTACTTTAATTTGTGTCTAAGTGTAATGTTGGATAGTCTCTCATGTTCATTTACTTCCATATCCTTTCTTACTACAAGCTGTTCCTTTACTTTAATTTGTGTCTAAGTGTAATGTTGGATAGTCTCTCATGTTCATTTACTTCCATATCCTTTCTTACTACAAGATGTTCCATTACTTTAATTTGTGTCTAAGTGTAATGTTGGATAGTCTCTCATGTTGCTTTACTTTAATGTATGTCTAAGTGTAATGTTGAATAGTCTCATGTTCATTTACATCCATATCCTTTCTTACTACAAGCTGTTCCTTTACTTTAATTTGTGTGTAGGTGTAATGTTGGATAGTATCTCATATTCATTTACATCCATATCCTTTCTTACTACAAGATGTTCCTTTACTCTTAATTTGTGTCTAAGTGTAATGTTGGATAGTCTCATGTTCATTTACTTCCATATCCTTTCTTACTACAAGATGTTCCTTTACTTTAATTTGTGTCTAAGTGTAATGTTGGATAATCTCTCATGTTACTTTACTTTAATTTGTGTCGAAGTGTATAATGTTAGATAGTCTCTCATATTCATTTACTTCCATATTCTTTCTTACTACAAGCTGTTCCTTTACTTTAATTTGTGTCTAAGTGTAATGTTGGATAGTCTCTCATGTTACTTTACTTTAATTTGTGTCGAAGTGTATAATGTTAGATAGTCTCTCATATTCATTTACTTCCATATTCTTTCTTACTACAAGCTGTTCCTTTACTTTAATTTGTGTCTAAGTGTAATGTTGGATAGTCTCTCATGTTCATTTACTTCCATATCCTTTCTTACTACAAGCTGTTCCTTTACTTTAATTTGTGTCTAAGTGTAATGTTGGATAGTCTCTCATGTTCATTTACTTCCATATCCTTTCTTACTACAAGATGTTCCATTACTTTAATTTGTGTCTAAGTGTAATGTTGGATAGTCTCTCATGTTGCTTTACTTTAATTTATGTCTAAGTGTAATGTTGAATAGTCTCATGTTCATTTACATCCATATCCTTTCTTACTACAAGCTGTTCCTTTACTTTAATTTGTGTGTAGGTGTAATGTTGAATAGTCTCTCATGTTCATTTACTTCCATATCCTTTCTTACTACAAGATGTTCCTTTACTTTAATTTGTGTCTAAGTGTAATGTTGGATAGTCTCTCATGTTCATTTACTTCCATATCCTTTCTTACTACAAGCTGTTCCTTTACTTTAATTTGTGTCTAAGTGTAATGTTGGATAGTCTCTCATGTTCATTTACTTCCATATCCTTTCTTACTACAAGATGTTCCATTACTTTAATTTGTGTCTAAGTGTAATGTTGGATAGTCTCTCATGTTGCTTTACTTTAATGTATGTCTAAGTGTAATGTTGAATAGTCTCATGTTCATTTACATCCATATCCTTTCTTACTACAAGCTGTTCCTTTACTTTAATTTGTGTCTAAGTGTAATGTTGGATAGTCTCTCATGTTCATTTACTTCCATATCCTTTCTTACTACAAGCTGTTCCTTTTCTTTAATTTGTGTGTAGGTGTAATGTTGGATAGTATCTCATATTCATTTACATCCATATCCTTTCTTACTACAAGATGTTCCTTTACTTTAATTTGTGTCTAAGTGTAATGTTGGAAAGTCTCATGTTCATTTACTTCCATATCCTTTCTTACTACAAGATGTTCCATTACTTTAATTTGTGTCTAAGTGTAATGTTGGATAGTCTCTCATGTTCCTTTACTTTAATTTGTGTCGAAGTGTATAATATTAGATAGTCTCTCATATTCATTTACTTCCATATTCTTTCTTACTACAAGATGTTCCTTTACTTTAATTTGTGTCTAAGTGTAATGTTGGATAGTCTCTCATGTTACTTTACTTTAATTTGTGTCGAAGTGTATAATGTTAGATAGTCTCTCATATTCATTTACTTCCATATTCTTTCTTACTACAAGCTGTTCCTTTACTTTAATTTGTGTCTAAGTGTAATGTTGGATAGTCTCTCATGTTACTTTACTTTAATTTGTGTCGAAGTGTATAATGTTAGATAGTCTCTCATATTCATTTACTTCCATATTCTTTCTTACTACAAGCTGTTCCTTTACTTTAATTTGTGTCTAAGTGTAATGTTGGATAGTCTCTCATGTTACTTTACTTTAATTTGTGTCGAAGTGTATAATGTTAGATAGTCTCTCATATTCATTTACTTCCATATTCTTTCTTACTACACGCTGGTCCTTTACTTTAATTTGTGTCTAAGTGTAATGTTGGATAGTCTCTCATGTTGCTTTACTTTAATTTATGTCTAAGTGTAATGTTGAATAGTCTCATGTTCATTTACATCCATATCCTTTCTTACTACAAGCTGTTTCTTTACTTTAATTTGTGTCTAAGTGTAATGTTGGATAGTCTCTCATGTTCATTTACTTCCATATTCTTTCTTACTACACGCTGTTCCTTTACTTTAATTTGTGTCTAAGTGTAATGTTGGATAGTCTCTCATGTTCATTTACTTCCATATCCTTTCTTACTACAAGCTGTTCCTTTACTTTAATTTGTGGCTAAGTGTAATGTTGGATAGTCTCTCATGTTGCTTTACTTTAATTTGTGTCTAAGTGTAATGTTGGATAGTCTCTCATGTTCATTTACTTCCATATCCTTTCTTACTACAAGCTGTTCCTTTACTTTAATTTGTGTCTAAGTGTAATGTTGGATAGTCTCTCATGTTCATTTACTTCCATATCCTTTCTTACTACAAGCTGTTCCTTTACTTTAATTTGTGTCTAAGTGTAATGTTGGATAGTCTCTCATGTTCATTTACTTCCATATCCTTTCTTACTACAAGATGTTCCTTTACTTTAATTTGTGTCTAAGTGTAATGTTGGATAGTCTCTCATGTTGCTTTACTTTAATTTGTGTCTAAGTGTAATGTTAGATAGTCTCTCATGTTCCTTTACTTTAATTTGTGTCGAAGTGTATAATGTTAGATAGTCTCTCATAATCATTTACTTCCATATCCTTTCTTACTACAAGCTGTTCCTTTACTTTAATTTGTGGCTAAGTGTAATGTTGGATAGTCTCTCATGTTGCTTTACTTTAATTTGTGACTAAGTGTAATGTTGGATAGTCTCTCATGTTCATTTACTTCCATATCCTTTCTTACTACAAGCTGTTCCTTTACTTTAATTTGTGTCTAAGTGTAATGTTGGATAGTCTCTCATGTTCATTTACTTCCATATCCTTTCTTACTACAAGATGTTCCTTTACTTTAATTTGTGTCTAAGTGTAATGTTGGATAGTCTCTCATGTTGCTTTACTTTAATTTGTGTCTAAGTGTAATGTTAGATAGTCTCTCATGTTCCTTTACTTTAATTTGTGTCTAAGTGTAATGTTGGATAGTCTCTCATGTTGCTTTACTTTAATTTGTGTCTAAGTGTAATGTTAGATAGTCTCTCATGTTCATTTACTTCCATATCCTTTCTTACTACAAGCTGTTCCTTTACTTTAATTTGTGTCTAAGTGTAATGTTAGATAGTCTCTCATATTCATTTACTTCCATATCCTTTCTTACTACAAGCTGTTCCTTTACTTTAATTTGTGTCTAAGTGTAATGTTGGATAGTCTCTCATGTTGCTTTACTTTAATTTGTGTCTAAGTGTAATGTTAGATAGTCTCTCATGTTCATTTACTTCCATATCCTTTCTTACTACAAGATGTTCCTTTACTTTAATTTGTGTCTAAGTGTAATGTTGGATAGTCTCTCATGTTCATTTACTTCCATATCCTTTCTTACTACAAGATGTTCCTTTACTTTAATTTGTGGCTAAGTGTAATGTTGGATAGTCTCTCATGTTCCTTTACTTCCATATCCTTTCTTTCTACAAGCTGTTCCTTTACTTTAATTTGTGTCTAAGTGTAATGTTGGATAGTCTCTCATGTTGCTTTACTTTAATTTGTGTCTAAGTGTAATGTTAGATAGTCTCTCATGTTCATTTACTTCCATATCCTTTCTTACTACAAGCTGTTCCTTTACTTTAATTTGTGTGTAGGTGTAATGTTGAATAGTCTCTCATGTTCATTTACTTCCATATCCTTTCTTACTACAAGATGTTCCTTTACTTTAATTTGTGTCCAAGTGTAATGTTGGATAGTCTCTCATGTTCATTTACTTCCATATCCTTTCTTACTACAAGCTGTTCCTTTACTTTAATTTGTGTCTAAGTGTAATGTTGGATAGTCTCTCATGTTCATTTACTTCCATATCCTTTCTTACTACAAGATGTTCCATTACTTTAATTTGTGTCTAAGTGTAATGTTGGATAGTCTCTCATGTTGCTTTACTTTAATGTATGTCTAAGTGTAATGTTGAATAGTCTCATGTTCATTTACATCCATATCCTTTCTTACTACAAGCTGTTCCTTTACTTTAATTTGTGTCTAAGTGTAATGTTGAATAGTCTCATGTTCATTTACATCCATATCCTTTCTTACTACAAGATGTTCCTTTACTCTAATTTGTGTCTAAGTGTAATGTTGGATAGTCTCTCATGTTCATTTACTTCCATATCCTTTCTTACTACAAGATGTTCCTTTACTCTTAATTTGTGTCTAAGTGTAATGTTGGATAGTCTCTCATGTTCATTTACTTCCATATCCTTTCTTACTACAAGATGTTCCTTTACTCTTAATTTATGTCTAAGTGTAATGTTGAATAGTCTCTCATGTTCATTTACATCCATATCCTTTCTTACTACAAGCTGTTCCTTTACTTTAATTTGTGTGTAGGTGTAATGTTGGATAGTATCTCATATTCATTTACATCCATATCCTTTCTTACTACAAGATGTTCCTTTACTTTAATTTGTGTCTAAGTGTAATGTTGGATAGTCTCATGTTCATTTACTTCCATATCCTTTCTTACTACAAGATGTTCCTTTACTTTAATTTGTGTCTAAGTGTAATGTTGGATAATCTCTCATGTTACTTTACTTTAATTTGTGTCGAAGTGTATAATGTTAGATAGTCTCTCATATTCATTTACTTCCATATTCTTTCTTACTACAAGCTGTTCCTTTACTTTAATTTGTGTCTAAGTGTAATGTTGGATAGTCTCTCATGTTACTTTACTTTAATTTGTGTCGAAGTGTATAATGTTAGATAGTCTCTCATATTCATTTACTTCCATATTCTTTCTTACTACAAGCTGTTCCTTTACTTTAATTTGTGTCTAAGTGTAATGTTGGATAGTCTCTCATGTTACTTTACTTTAATTTGTGTCGAAGTGTATAATGTTAGATGATCTCTCATATTCATTTACTTCCATATTCTTTCTTACTACAAGCTGTTCCTTTACTTTAATTTGTGTCTAAGTGTAATGTTGGATAGTCTCTCATGTTACTTTACTTTAATTTGTGTCGAAGTGTATAATGTTAGATAGTCTCTCATATTCATTTACTTCCATATTCTTTCTTACTACAAGCTGTTCCTTTACTTTAATTTGTGTCTAAATGTAATGTTGGATAGTCTCTCATGTTCATTTACTTCCATATCCTTTCTTACTACAAGCTGTTCCTTTACTTTAATTTGTGGCTAAGTGTAATGTTGGATAGTCTCTCATGTTCCTTTACTTCCATATCCTTTCTTACTACAAGCTGTTCCTTTACTTTAATTTGTGTCTAAGTGTAATGTTAGATAGTCTCTCATATTCATTTACTTCCATATTCTTTCTTACTACAAGCTGTTCCTTTACTTTAATTTGTGTCTAAGTGTAATGTTAGATAGTCTCTCATGTTCCTTTACTTCCATATCCTTTCTTACTACAAGCTGTTCCTTTACTTTAATTTGTGTCTAAGTGTCATGTTAGATAGTCTCTCATATTCATTTACTTCCATATTCTTTCTTACTACAAGCTGTTCCTTTACTTTAATTTGTGTCTAAGTGTAATGTTAGATAGTCTCTCATGTTCATTTACTTCCATATTCTTTCTTACTACAAGCTGTTCCTTTACTTTAATTTGTGTCTAAGTGTAATGTTAGATAGTCTCTCATATTCCTTTACTTCCATATCCTTTCTTACTACAAGCTGTTCCTTTACTTTAATTTGTGTCTAAGTGTAATGTTAGATAGTCTCTCATGTTCATTTACTTCCATATCCTTTCTTACTACAAGATGTTCCTTTACTTTAATTTGTGTCTAAGTGTAATGTTGGATAGTCTCTCATGTTCATTTACTTCCATATCCTTTCTTACTACAAGATGTTCCTTTACTTTAATTTGTGGCTAAGTGTAATGTTGGATAGTCTCTCATGTTCCTTTACTTCCATATCCTTTCTTTCTACAAGCTGTTCCTTTACTTTAATTTGTGTCTAAGTGTAATGTTGGATAGTCTCTCATGTTGCTTTACTTTAATTTGTGTCTAAGTGTAATGTTAGATAGTCTCTCATGTTCATTTACTTCCATATCCTTTCTTACTACAAGCTGTTCCTTTACTTTAATTTGTGTGTAGGTGTAATGTTGAATAGTCTCTCATGTTCATTTACTTCCATATCCTTTCTTACTACAAGATGTTCCTTTACTTTAATTTGTGTCTAAGTGTAATGTTGGATAGTCTCTCATGTTCATTTACTTCCATATCCTTTCTTACTACAAGCTGTTCCTTTACTTTAATTTGTGTCTAAGTGTAATGTTGGATAGTCTCTCATGTTCATTTACTTCCATATCCTTTCTTACTACAAGATGTTCCATTACTTTAATTTGTGTCTAAGTGTAATGTTGGATAGTCTCTCATGTTGCTTTACTTTAATGTATGTCTAAGTGTAATGTTGAATAGTCTCATGTTCATTTACATCCATATCCTTTCTTACTACAAGCTGTTCCTTTACTTTAATTTGTGTGTAGGTGTAATGTTGGATAGTATCTCATATTCATTTACATCCATATCCTTTCTTACTACAAGATGTTCCTTTACTCTTAATTTGTGTCTAAGTGTAATGTTGGATAGTCTCATGTTCATTTACTTCCATATCCTTTCTTACTACAAGATGTTCCTTTACTTTAATTTGTGTCTAAGTGTAATGTTGGATAATCTCTCATGTTACTTTACTTTAATTTGTGTCGAAGTGTATAATGTTAGATAGTCTCTCATATTCATTTACTTCCATATTCTTTCTTACTACAAGCTGTTCCTTTACTTTAATTTGTGTCTAAGTGTAATGTTGGATAGTCTCTCATGTTACTTTACTTTAATTTGTGTCGAAGTGTATAATGTTAGATAGTCTCTCATATTCATTTACTTCCATATTCTTTCTTACTACAAGCTGTTCCTTTACTTTAATTTGTGTCTAAGTGTAATGTTGGATAGTCTCTCATGTTCATTTACTTCCATATCCTTTCTTACTACAAGCTGTTCCTTTACTTTAATTTGTGTCTAAGTGTAATGTTGGATAGTCTCTCATGTTCATTTACTTCCATATCCTTTCTTACTACAAGATGTTCCATTACTTTAATTTGTGTCTAAGTGTAATGTTGGATAGTCTCTCATGTTGCTTTACTTTAATTTATGTCTAAGTGTAATGTTGAATAGTCTCATGTTCATTTACATCCATATCCTTTCTTACTACAAGCTGTTCCTTTACTTTAATTTGTGTGTAGGTGTAATGTTGAATAGTCTCTCATGTTCATTTACTTCCATATCCTTTCTTACTACAAGATGTTCCTTTACTTTAATTTGTGTCTAAGTGTAATGTTGGATAGTCTCTCATGTTCATTTACTTCCATATCCTTTCTTACTACAAGCTGTTCCTTTACTTTAATTTGTGTCTAAGTGTAATGTTGGATAGTCTCTCATGTTCATTTACTTCCATATCCTTTCTTACTACAAGATGTTCCATTACTTTAATTTGTGTCTAAGTGTAATGTTGGATAGTCTCTCATGTTGCTTTACTTTAATGTATGTCTAAGTGTAATGTTGAATAGTCTCATGTTCATTTACATCCATATCCTTTCTTACTACAAGCTGTTCCTTTACTTTAATTTGTGTCTAAGTGTAATGTTGAATAGTCTCATGTTCATTTACATCCATATCCTTTCTTACTACAAGATGTTCCTTTACTCTAATTTGTGTCTAAGTGTAATGTTGGATAGTCTCTCATGTTCATTTACTTCCATATCCTTTCTTACTACAAGCTGTTCCTTTTCTTTAATTTGTGTGTAGGTGTAATGTTGGATAGTATCTCATATTCATTTACATCCATATCCTTTCTTACTACAAGATGTTCCTTTACTTTAATTTGTGTCTAAGTGTAATGTTGGAAAGTCTCATGTTCATTTACTTCCATATCCTTTCTTACTACAAGATGTTCCATTACTTTAATTTGTGTCTAAGTGTAATGTTGGATAGTCTCTCATGTTCCTTTACTTTAATTTGTGTCGAAGTGTATAATATTAGATAGTCTCTCATATTCATTTACTTCCATATTCTTTCTTACTACAAGATGTTCCTTTACTTTAATTTGTGTCTAAGTGTAATGTTGGATAGTCTCTCATGTTACTTTACTTTAATTTGTGTCGAAGTGTATAATGTTAGATAGTCTCTCATATTCATTTACTTCCATATTCTTTCTTACTACAAGCTGTTCCTTTACTTTAATTTGTGTCTAAGTGTAATGTTGGATAGTCTCTCATGTTACTTTACTTTAATTTGTGTCGAAGTGTATAATGTTAGATAGTCTCTCATATTCATTTACTTCCATATTCTTTCTTACTACAAGCTGTTCCTTTACTTTAATTTGTGTCTAAGTGTAATGTTGGATAGTCTCTCATGTTACTTTACTTTAATTTGTGTCGAAGTGTATAATGTTAGATAGTCTCTCATATTCATTTACTTCCATATTCTTTCTTACTACACGCTGGTCCTTTACTTTAATTTGTGTCTAAGTGTAATGTTGGATAGTCTCTCATGTTGCTTTACTTTAATTTATGT
The DNA here is from genome assembly GCA_963383655.1 of Bathymodiolus septemdierum. Lineage (NCBI taxonomy): Eukaryota > Metazoa > Mollusca > Bivalvia > Mytilida > Modiolidae > Bathymodiolus > Bathymodiolus septemdierum. The sequence continues at coordinate 56,697,372 of OY726527.1, forward strand.
CTAAGTGTAATGTTGAATAGTCTCATGTTCATTTACATCCATATCCTTTCTTACTACAAGCTGTTTCTTTACTTTAATTTGTGTCTAAGTGTAATGTTGGATAGTCTCTCATGTTCATTTACTTCCATATTCTTTCTTACTACACGCTGTTCCTTTACTTTAATTTGTGTCTAAGTGTAATGTTGGATAGTCTCTCATGTTCATTTACTTCCATATCCTTTCTTACTACAAGCTGTTCCTTTACTTTAATTTGTGGCTAAGTGTAATGTTGGATAGTCTCTCATGTTGCTTTACTTTAATTTGTGTCTAAGTGTAATGTTGGATAGTCTCTCATGTTCATTTACTTCCATATCCTTTCTTACTACAAGCTGTTCCTTTACTTTAATTTGTGTCTAAGTGTAATGTTGGATAGTCTCTCATGTTCATTTACTTCCATATCCTTTCTTACTACAAGCTGTTCCTTTACTTTAATTTGTGTCTAAGTGTAATGTTGGATAGTCTCTCATGTTCATTTACTTCCATATCCTTTCTTACTACAAGATGTTCCTTTACTTTAATTTGTGTCTAAGTGTAATGTTGGATAGTCTCTCATGTTGCTTTACTTTAATTTGTGTCTAAGTGTAATGTTAGATAGTCTCTCATGTTCCTTTACTTTAATTTGTGTCGAAGTGTATAATGTTAGATAGTCTCTCATAATCATTTACTTCCATATCCTTTCTTACTACAAGCTGTTCCTTTACTTTAATTTGTGGCTAAGTGTAATGTTGGATAGTCTCTCATGTTGCTTTACTTTAATTTGTGACTAAGTGTAATGTTGGATAGTCTCTCATGTTCATTTACTTCCATATCCTTTCTTACTACAAGCTGTTCCTTTACTTTAATTTGTGTCTAAGTGTAATGTTGGATAGTCTCTCATGTTCATTTACTTCCATATCCTTTCTTACTACAAGATGTTCCTTTACTTTAATTTGTGTCTAAGTGTAATGTTGGATAGTCTCTCATGTTGCTTTACTTTAATTTGTGTCTAAGTGTAATGTTAGATAGTCTCTCATGTTCCTTTACTTTAATTTGTGTCTAAGTGTAATGTTGGATAGTCTCTCATGTTGCTTTACTTTAATTTGTGTCTAAGTGTAATGTTAGATAGTCTCTCATGTTCATTTACTTCCATATCCTTTCTTACTACAAGCTGTTCCTTTACTTTAATTTGTGTCTAAGTGTAATGTTAGATAGTCTCTCATATTCATTTACTTCCATATCCTTTCTTACTACAAGCTGTTCCTTTACTTTAATTTGTGTCTAAGTGTAATGTTGGATAGTCTCTCATGTTGCTTTACTTTAATTTGTGTCTAAGTGTAATGTTAGATAGTCTCTCATGTTCATTTACTTCCATATCCTTTCTTACTACAAGATGTTCCTTTACTTTAATTTGTGTCTAAGTGTAATGTTGGATAGTCTCTCATGTTCATTTACTTCCATATCCTTTCTTACTACAAGATGTTCCTTTACTTTAATTTGTGGCTAAGTGTAATGTTGGATAGTCTCTCATGTTCCTTTACTTCCATATCCTTTCTTTCTACAAGCTGTTCCTTTACTTTAATTTGTGTCTAAGTGTAATGTTGGATAGTCTCTCATGTTGCTTTACTTTAATTTGTGTCTAAGTGTAATGTTAGATAGTCTCTCATGTTCATTTACTTCCATATCCTTTCTTACTACAAGCTGTTCCTTTACTTTAATTTGTGTGTAGGTGTAATGTTGAATAGTCTCTCATGTTCATTTACTTCCATATCCTTTCTTACTACAAGCTGTTCCTTTACTTTAATTTGTGTCTAAGTGTAATGTTGAATAGTCTCATGTTCATTTACATCCATATCCTTTCTTACTACAAGATGTTCCTTTACTCTAATTTGTGTCTAAGTGTAATGTTGGATAGTCTCTCATGTTCATTTACTTCCATATCCTTTCTTACTACAAGCTGTTCCTTTTCTTTAATTTGTGTGTAGGTGTAATGTTGGATAGTATCTCATATTCATTTACATCCATATCCTTTCTTACTACAAGATGTTCCTTTACTTTAATTTGTGTCTAAGTGTAATGTTGGAAAGTCTCATGTTCATTTACTTCCATATCCTTTCTTACTACAAGATGTTCCATTACTTTAATTTGTGTCTAAGTGTAATGTTGGATAGTCTCTCATGTTCCTTTACTTTAATTTGTGTCGAAGTGTATAATATTAGATAGTCTCTCATATTCATTTACTTCCATATTCTTTCTTACTACAAGATGTTCCTTTACTTTAATTTGTGTCTAAGTGTAATGTTGGATAGTCTCTCATGTTACTTTACTTTAATTTGTGTCGAAGTGTATAATGTTAGATAGTCTCTCATATTCATTTACTTCCATATTCTTTCTTACTACAAGCTGTTCCTTTACTTTAATTTGTGTCTAAGTGTAATGTTGGATAGTCTCTCATGTTACTTTACTTTAATTTGTGTCGAAGTGTATAATGTTAGATAGTCTCTCATATTCATTTACTTCCATATTCTTTCTTACTACAAGCTGTTCCTTTACTTTAATTTGTGTCTAAGTGTAATGTTGGATAGTCTCTCATGTTACTTTACTTTAATTTGTGTCGAAGTGTATAATGTTAGATAGTCTCTCATATTCATTTACTTCCATATTCTTTCTTACTACACGCTGGTCCTTTACTTTAATTTGTGTCTAAGTGTAATGTTGGATAGTCTCTCATGTTGCTTTACTTTAATTTATGTCTAAGTGTAATGTTGAATAGTCTCATGTTCATTTACATCCATATCCTTTCTTACTACAAGCTGTTTCTTTACTTTAATTTGTGTCTAAGTGTAATGTTGGATAGTCTCTCATGTTCATTTACTTCCATATTCTTTCTTACTACACGCTGTTCCTTTACTTTAATTTGTGTCTAAGTGTAATGTTGGATAGTCTCTCATGTTCATTTACTTCCATATCCTTTCTTACTACAAGCTGTTCCTTTACTTTAATTTGTGGCTAAGTGTAATGTTGGATAGTCTCTCATGTTGCTTTACTTTAATTTGTGTCTAAGTGTAATGTTGGATAGTCTCTCATGTTCATTTACTTCCATATCCTTTCTTACTACAAGCTGTTCCTTTACTTTAATTTGTGTCTAAGTGTAATGTTGGATAGTCTCTCATGTTCATTTACTTCCATATCCTTTCTTACTACAAGCTGTTCCTTTACTTTAATTTGTGTCTAAGTGTAATGTTGGATAGTCTCTCATGTTCATTTACTTCCATATCCTTTCTTACTACAAGATGTTCCTTTACTTTAATTTGTGTCTAAGTGTAATGTTGGATAGTCTCTCATGTTGCTTTACTTTAATTTGTGTCTAAGTGTAATGTTAGATAGTCTCTCATGTTCCTTTACTTTAATTTGTGTCGAAGTGTATAATGTTAGATAGTCTCTCATAATCATTTACTTCCATATCCTTTCTTACTACAAGCTGTTCCTTTACTTTAATTTGTGGCTAAGTGTAATGTTGGATAGTCTCTCATGTTGCTTTACTTTAATTTGTGACTAAGTGTAATGTTGGATAGTCTCTCATGTTCATTTACTTCCATATCCTTTCTTACTACAAGCTGTTCCTTTACTTTAATTTGTGTCTAAGTGTAATGTTGGATAGTCTCTCATGTTCATTTACTTCCATATCCTTTCTTACTACAAGATGTTCCTTTACTTTAATTTGTGTCTAAGTGTAATGTTGGATAGTCTCTCATGTTGCTTTACTTTAATTTGTGTCTAAGTGTAATGTTAGATAGTCTCTCATGTTCCTTTACTTTAATTTGTGTCTAAGTGTAATGTTGGATAGTCTCTCATGTTGCTTTACTTTAATTTGTGTCTAAGTGTAATGTTAGATAGTCTCTCATGTTCATTTACTTCCATATCCTTTCTTACTACAAGCTGTTCCTTTACTTTAATTTGTGTCTAAGTGTAATGTTAGATAGTCTCTCATATTCATTTACTTCCATATCCTTTCTTACTACAAGCTGTTCCTTTACTTTAATTTGTGTCTAAGTGTAATGTTGGATAGTCTCTCATGTTGCTTTACTTTAATTTGTGTCTAAGTGTAATGTTAGATAGTCTCTCATGTTCATTTACTTCCATATCCTTTCTTACTACAAGATGTTCCTTTACTTTAATTTGTGTCTAAGTGTAATGTTGGATAGTCTCTCATGTTCATTTACTTCCATATCCTTTCTTACTACAAGATGTTCCTTTACTTTAATTTGTGGCTAAGTGTAATGTTGGATAGTCTCTCATGTTCCTTTACTTCCATATCCTTTCTTTCTACAAGCTGTTCCTTTACTTTAATTTGTGTCTAAGTGTAATGTTGGATAGTCTCTCATGTTGCTTTACTTTAATTTGTGTCTAAGTGTAATGTTAGATAGTCTCTCATGTTCATTTACTTCCATATCCTTTCTTACTACAAGCTGTTCCTTTACTTTAATTTGTGTGTAGGTGTAATGTTGAATAGTCTCTCATGTTCATTTACTTCCATATCCTTTCTTACTACAAGATGTTCCTTTACTTTAATTTGTGTCCAAGTGTAATGTTGGATAGTCTCTCATGTTCATTTACTTCCATATCCTTTCTTACTACAAGCTGTTCCTTTACTTTAATTTGTGTCTAAGTGTAATGTTGGATAGTCTCTCATGTTCATTTACTTCCATATCCTTTCTTACTACAAGATGTTCCATTACTTTAATTTGTGTCTAAGTGTAATGTTGGATAGTCTCTCATGTTGCTTTACTTTAATGTATGTCTAAGTGTAATGTTGAATAGTCTCATGTTCATTTACATCCATATCCTTTCTTACTACAAGCTGTTCCTTTACTTTAATTTGTGTCTAAGTGTAATGTTGAATAGTCTCATGTTCATTTACATCCATATCCTTTCTTACTACAAGATGTTCCTTTACTCTAATTTGTGTCTAAGTGTAATGTTGGATAGTCTCTCATGTTCATTTACTTCCATATCCTTTCTTACTACAAGATGTTCCTTTACTCTTAATTTGTGTCTAAGTGTAATGTTGGATAGTCTCTCATGTTCATTTACTTCCATATCCTTTCTTACTACAAGATGTTCCTTTACTCTTAATTTATGTCTAAGTGTAATGTTGAATAGTCTCTCATGTTCATTTACATCCATATCCTTTCTTACTACAAGCTGTTCCTTTACTTTAATTTGTGTGTAGGTGTAATGTTGGATAGTATCTCATATTCATTTACATCCATATCCTTTCTTACTACAAGATGTTCCTTTACTTTAATTTGTGTCTAAGTGTAATGTTGGATAGTCTCATGTTCATTTACTTCCATATCCTTTCTTACTACAAGATGTTCCTTTACTTTAATTTGTGTCTAAGTGTAATGTTGGATAATCTCTCATGTTACTTTACTTTAATTTGTGTCGAAGTGTATAATGTTAGATAGTCTCTCATATTCATTTACTTCCATATTCTTTCTTACTACAAGCTGTTCCTTTACTTTAATTTGTGTCTAAGTGTAATGTTGGATAGTCTCTCATGTTACTTTACTTTAATTTGTGTCGAAGTGTATAATGTTAGATAGTCTCTCATATTCATTTACTTCCATATTCTTTCTTACTACAAGCTGTTCCTTTACTTTAATTTGTGTCTAAGTGTAATGTTGGATAGTCTCTCATGTTACTTTACTTTAATTTGTGTCGAAGTGTATAATGTTAGATGATCTCTCATATTCATTTACTTCCATATTCTTTCTTACTACAAGCTGTTCCTTTACTTTAATTTGTGTCTAAGTGTAATGTTGGATAGTCTCTCATGTTACTTTACTTTAATTTGTGTCGAAGTGTATAATGTTAGATAGTCTCTCATATTCATTTACTTCCATATTCTTTCTTACTACAAGCTGTTCCTTTACTTTAATTTGTGTCTAAATGTAATGTTGGATAGTCTCTCATGTTCATTTACTTCCATATCCTTTCTTACTACAAGCTGTTCCTTTACTTTAATTTGTGGCTAAGTGTAATGTTGGATAGTCTCTCATGTTCCTTTACTTCCATATCCTTTCTTACTACAAGCTGTTCCTTTACTTTAATTTGTGTCTAAGTGTAATGTTAGATAGTCTCTCATATTCATTTACTTCCATATTCTTTCTTACTACAAGCTGTTCCTTTACTTTAATTTGTGTCTAAGTGTAATGTTAGATAGTCTCTCATGTTCCTTTACTTCCATATCCTTTCTTACTACAAGCTGTTCCTTTACTTTAATTTGTGTCTAAGTGTCATGTTAGATAGTCTCTCATATTCATTTACTTCCATATTCTTTCTTACTACAAGCTGTTCCTTTACTTTAATTTGTGTCTAAGTGTAATGTTAGATAGTCTCTCATGTTCATTTACTTCCATATTCTTTCTTACTACAAGCTGTTCCTTTACTTTAATTTGTGTCTAAGTGTAATGTTAGATAGTCTCTCATATTCCTTTACTTCCATATCCTTTCTTACTACAAGCTGTTCCTTTACTTTAATTTGTGTCTAAGTGTAATGTTAGATAGTCTCTCATGTTCATTTACTTCCATATTCTTTCTTACTACAAGCTGTTACTTTACTTTAATTTGTGTCGAAGTGTATAATGTTAGATAGTCTCTCATATTCATTTACTTCCATATTCTTTCTTACTACAAGCTGTTCCTTTACTTTAATTTGTGTCTAAATGTAATGTTGGATAGTCTCTCATGTTCATTTACTTCCATATCCTTTCTTACTACAAGCTGTTCCTTTACTTTAATTTGTGGCTAAGTGTAATGTTGGATAGTCTCTCATGTTCCTTTACTTCCATATCCTTTCTTACTACAAGCTGTTCCTTTACTTTAATTTGTGTCTAAGTGTAATGTTAGATAGTCTCTCATATTCATTTACTTCCATATTCTTTCTTACTACAAGCTGTTCCTTTACTTTAATTTGTGTCTAAGTGTAATGTTAGATAGTCTCTCATGTTCCTTTACTTCCATATCCTTTCTTACTACAAGCTGTTCCTTTACTTTAATTTGTGTCTAAGTGTCATGTTAGATAGTCTCTCATATTCATTTACTTCCATATTCTTTCTTACTACAAGCTGTTCCTTTACTTTAATTTGTGTCTAAGTGTAATGTTAGATAGTCTCTCATGTTCATTTACTTCCATATTCTTTCTTACTACAAGCTGTTCCTTTACTTTAATTTGTGTCTAAGTGTAATGTTAGATAGTCTCTCATATTCCTTTACTTCCATATCCTTTCTTACTACAAGCTGTTCCTTTACTTTAATTTGTGTCTAAGTGTAATGTTAGATAGTCTCTCATGTTCATTTACTTCCATATTCTTTCTTACTACAAGCTGTTACTTTACTTTAATTTGTGTCGAAGTGTATAATGTTAGATAGTCTCTCATATTCATTTACTTCCATATTCTTTCTTACTACAAGCTGTTCCTTTACTTTAATTTGTGTCTAAATGTAATGTTGGATAGTCTCTCATGTTCATTTACTTCCATATCCTTTCTTACTACAAGCTGTTCCTTTACTTTAATTTGTGGCTAAGTGTAATGTTGGATAGTCTCTCATGTTCCTTTACTTCCATATCCTTTCTTACTACAAGCTGTTCCTTTACTTTAATTTGTGTCTAAGTGTAATGTTAGATAGTCTCTCATATTCATTTACTTCCATATCCTTTCTTACTACAAGCTGTTCCTTTACTTTAATTTGTGTCTAAGTGTAATGTTAGATAGTCTCTCATGTTCATTTACTTCCATATTCTTTCTTACTACAAGCTGTTACTTTACTTTAATTTGTGTCGAAGTGTATAATGTTAGATAGTCTCTCATATTCATTTACTTCCATATTCTTTCTTACTACAAGCTGTTCCTTTACTTTAATTTGTGTCTAAATGTAATGTTGGATAGTCTCTCATGTTCATTTACTTCCATATCCTTTCTTACTACAAGATGTTCCTTTACTTTAATTTGTGTCTAAGTGTAATGTTGGATAGTCTCTCATGTTCCTTTACTTCCATATCCTTTCTTACTACAAGCTGTTCCTTTACTTTAATTTGTGTCTAAGTGTAATGTTGGATAGTCTCTCATGTTCCTTTACTTCCATATCCTTTCTTACTACAAGCTGTTCCTTTACTTTAATTTGTGTCTAAGTGTAATGTTGGATAGTCTCTCATGTTCATTTACTTCCATATCCTTTCTTACTACAAGCTGTTCCTTTACTTTAATTTGTGTCTAAGTGTAATGTTGGATAGTCTCTCATGTTCATTTACTTCCATATCCTTTCTTACTACAAGCTGTTCCTTTACTTTAATTTGTGTCTAAGTGTAATGTTAGATAGTCTCTCATATTCATTTACTTCCATATCCTTTCTTACTACAAGCTGTTCCTTTACTTTAATTTGTGTCTAAGTGTAATGTTGGATAGTCTCTCATATTCATTTACTTCCATATCCTTTCTTACTACAAGCTGTTCCTTTACTTTAATTTGTGTCTAAGTGTAATGTTGGATAGTCTCTCATGTTCATTTACTTCCATATCCTTTCTTACTACAAGCTGTTCCTTTACTTTAATTTGTGTCTAAGTGTAATGTTAGATAGTCTCTCATATTCATTTACTTCCATATCCTTTCTTACTACAAGCTGTTCCTTTACTTTAATTTGTGTCTAAGTGTAATGTTAGATAGTCTCTCATATTCATTTACTTCCATATCCTTTCTTACTACAAGCTGTTCCTTTACTTTAATTTGTGTCTAAGTGTAATGTTGGATAGTCTCTCATGTTCATTTACTTCCATATCCTTTCTTACTACAAGCTGTTCCTTTACTTTAATTTGTGTCTAAGTGTAATGTTAGATAGTCTCTCATATTCATTTACTTCCATATCCTTTCTTACTACAAGCTGTTCCTTTACTTTAATTTGTGTCTAAGTGTAATGTTGGATAGTCTCTCATATTCATTTACTTCCATATCCTTTCTTACTACAAGCTGTTCCTTTACTTTAATTTGTGTCTAAGTGTAATGTTGGATAGTCTCTCATGTTCATTTACTTCCATATCCTTTCTTACTACAAGCTGTTCCTTTACTTTAATTTGTGTCTAAGTGTAATGTTAGATAGTCTCTCATATTCATTTACTTCCATATCCTTTCTTACTACAAGCTGTTCCTTTACTTTAATTTGTGTCTAAGTGTAATGTTGGATAGTCTCTCATATTCATTTACTTCCATATCCTTTCTTACTACAAGCTGTTCCTTTACTTTAATTTGTGTCTAAGTGTAATGTTGGATAGTCTCTCATGTTCATTTACTTCCATATCCTTTCTTACTACAAGCTGTTCCTTTACTTTAATTTGTGTCTAAGTGTAATGTTAGATAGTCTCTCATATTCATTTACTTCCATATCCTTTCTTACTACAAGCTGTTCCTTTACTTTAATTTGTGTCTAAGTGTAATGTTGGATAGTCTCTCATGTTCATTTACTTCCATATCCTTTCTTACTACAAGCTGTTCCTTTACTTTAATTTGTGTCTAAGTGTAATGTTGGATAGTCTCTCATGTTCATTTACTTCCATATCCTTTCTTACTACAAGCTGTTCCTTTACTTTAATTTGTGTCTAAGTGTAATGTTGGATAGTCTCTCATGTTCATTTACTTCCATATCCTTTCTTACTACAAGATGTTCCTTTACTTTAATTTGTGTCTAAGTGTAATGTTGGATAGTCTCTCATGTTCATTTACTTCCATATCCTTTCTTACTACAAGCTGTTCCTTTACTTTAATTTGTGTGTAGGTGTAATGTTGGATAGTCTCTCATGTTCATTTACTTCCATATCCTTTCTTACTACAAGCTGTTCCTTTACTTTAATTTGTGTCTAAGTGTAATGTTGGATAGTCTCTCATGTTCATTTACTTCCATATCCTTTCTTACTACAAGCTGTTCCTTTACTTTAATTTGTGTCTAAGTGTAATGTTAGATAGTCTCTCATATTCATTTACTTCCATATCCTTTCTTACTACAAGCTGTTCCTTTACTTTAATTTGTGTCTAAGTGTAATGTTGGATAGTCTCTCATATTCATTTACTTCCATATCCTTTCTTACTACAAGCTGTTCCTTTACTTTAATTTGTGTCTAAGTGTAATGTTGGATAGTCTCTCATGTTCATTTACTTCCATATCCTTTCTTACTACAAGCTGTTCCTTTACTTTAATTTGTGTCTAAGTGTAATGTTAGATAGTCTCTCATATTCATTTACTTCCATATCCTTTCTTACTACAAGCTGTTCCTTTACTTTAATTTGTGTCTAAGTGTAATGTTGGATAGTCTCTCATATTCATTTACTTCCATATCCTTTCTTACTACAAGCTGTTCCTTTACTTTAATTTGTGTCTAAGTGTAATGTTGGATAGTCTCTCATGTTCATTTACTTCCATATCCTTTCTTACTACAAGCTGTTCCTTTACTTTAATTTGTGTCTAAGTGTAATGTTAGATAGTCTCTCATATTCATTTACTTCCATATCCTTTCTTACTACAAGCTGTTCCTTTACTTTAATTTGTGTCTAAGTGTAATGTTGGATAGTCTCTCATGTTCATTTACTTCCATATCCTTTCTTACTACAAGCTGTTCCTTTACTTTAATTTGTGTCTAAGTGTAATGTTGGATAGTCTCTCATGTTCATTTACTTCCATATCCTTTCTTACTACAAGATGTTCCTTTACTTTAATTTGTGTCTAAGTGTAATGTTGGATAGTCTCTCATGTTCATTTACTTCCATATCCTTTCTTACTACAAGCTGTTCCTTTACTTTAATTTGTGTGTAGGTGTAATGTTGGATAGTCTCTCATGTTCATTTACTTCCATATCCTTTCTTACTACAAGCTGTTCCTTTACTTTAATTTGTGTCTAAGTGTAATGTTGGATAGTCTCTCATGTTCATTTACTTCCATATTCTTTCTTACTACAAGCTGTTCCTTTACTTTAATTTGTGTCTAAGTGTAATGTTAGATAGTCTCTCATGTTCATTTACTTCCATATCCTTTCTTACTACAAGCTGTTCCTTTACTTTAATTTGTGTCTAAGTGTAATGTTAGATAGTCTCTCATGTTCATTTACTTCCATATTCTTTCTTACTACAAGCTGTTCCTTTACTTTAATTTGTGTCTAAGTGTAATGTTAGATAGTCTCTCATGTTCATTTACTTCCATATCCTTTCTTACTACAAGATGTTCCTTTACTTTAATTTGTGTCTAAGTGTAATGTTGGATAGTCTCTCATGTTCATTTACTTCCATATCCTTTCTTACTACAAGCTGTTCCTTTACTTTAATTTGTGTGTAGGTGTAATGTTGGATAGTCTCTCATGTTCATTTACTTCCATATCCTTTCTTACTACAAGCTGTTCCTTTACTTTAATTTGTGTCTAAGTGTAATGTTGGATAGTCTCTCATGTTCATTTACTTCCATATTCTTTCTTACTACAAGCTGTTCCTTTACTTTAATTTGTGTCTAAGTGTAATGTTAGATAGTCTCTCATGTTCATTTACTTCCATATCCTTTCTTACTACAAGCTGTTCCTTTACTTTAATTTGTGTCTAAGTGTAATGTTAGATAGTCTCTCATATTCATTTACTTCCATATTCTTTCTTACTACAAGCTGTTCCTTTACTTTAATTTGTGTCTAAGTGTAATGTTAGATAGTCTCTCATGTTCATTTACTTCCATATCCTTTCTTACTACAAGCTGTTCCTTTACTTTAATTTGTGTCTAAGTGTAATGTTAGATAGTCTCTCATGTTCATTTACTTCCATATCCTTTCTTACTACAAGCTGTTCCTTTACTTTAATTTGTGTCTAAGTGTAATGTTAGATAGTCTCTCATATTCATTTACTTCCATATTCTTTCTTACTACAAGCTGTTCCTTTACTTTAATTTGTGTCTAAGTGTAATGTTAGATAGTCTCTCATGTTCATTTACTTCCATATCCTTTCTTACTACAAGCTGTTCCTTTACTTTAATTTGTGTCTAAGTGTAATGTTAGATAGTCTCTCATATTCATTTACTTCCATATTCTTTCTTACTACAAGCTGTTCCTTTACTTTAATTTGTGTCTAAGTGTAATGTTAGATAGTCTCTCATGTTCATTTACTTCCATATTCTTTCTTACTACAAGCTGTTCCTTTACTTTAATTTGTGTCTAAGTGTAATGTTAGATAGTCTCTCATATTCATTTACTTCCATATTCTTTCTTACTACAAGCTGTTCCTTTACTTTAATTTGTGTCTAAGTGTAATGTTAGATAGTCTCTCATGTTCATTTACTTCCATATCCTTTCTTACTACAAGCTGTTCCTTTACTTTAATTTGTGTCTAAGTGTAATGTTAGATAGTCTCTCATATTCATTTACTTCCATATTCTTTCTTACTACAAGCTGTTCCTTTACTTTAATTTGTGTCTAAGTGTAATGTTAGATAGTCTCTCATGTTCATTTACTTCCATATTCTTTCTTACTACAAGCTGTTCCTTTACTTTAATTTGTGTCTAAGTGTAATGTTAGATAGTCTCTCATATTCATTTACTTCCATATTCTTTCTTACTACAAGCTGTTCCTTTACTTTAATTTGTGTCTAAGTGTAATGTTAGATAGTCTCTCATGTTCATTTACTTCCATATTCTTTCTTACTACAAGCTGTTCCTTTACTTTAATTTGTGTCTAAGTGTAATGTTAGATAGTCTCTCATGTTCATTTACTTCCATATTCTTTCTTACTACAAGCTGTTCCTTTACTTTAATTTGTGTCTAAGTGTAATGTTAGATAGTCTCTCATGTTCATTTACTTCCATATTCTTTCTTACTACAAGCTGTTCCTTTACTTTAATTTGTGTCTAAGTGTAATGTTAGATAGTCTCTCATGTTCATTTACTTCCATATTCTTTCTTACTACAAGCTGTTCCTTTACTTTAATTTGTGTCTAAGTGTAATGTTAGATAGTCTCTCATATTCATTTACTTCCATATTCTTTCTTACTACAAGCTGTTCCTTTACTTTAATTTGTGTCTAAGTGTAATGTTAGATAGTCTCTCATGTTCATTTACTTCCATATTCTTTCTTACTACAAGCTGTTCCTTTACTTTAATTTGTGTCTAAGTGTAATGTTAGATAGTCTCTCATGTTCATTTACTTCCATATTCTTTCTTACTACAAGCTGTTCCTTTACTTTAATTTGTGTCTAAGTGTAATGTTAGATAGTCTCTCATGTTCATTTACTTCCATATTCTTTCTTACTACAAGCTGTTCCTTTACTTTAATTTGTGTCTAAGTGTAATGTTAGATAGTCTCTCATGTTCATTTACTTCCATATTCTTTCTTACTACAAGCTGTTCCTTTACTTTAATTTGTGTCTAAGTGTAATGTTAGATAGTCTCTCATGTTCATTTACTTCCATATTCTTTCTTACTACAAGCTGTTCCTTTACTTTAATTTGTGTCTAAGTGTAATGTTAGATAGTCTCTCATGTTGCTTTACTTTAATTTGTGTCTAAGTGTAATGTTAGATAGTCTCTCATATTCATTTACTTCCATATTCTTTCTTACTACAAGCTGTTCCTTTACTTTAATTTGTGTCTAAGTGTAATGTTAGATAGTCTCTCATGTTCATTTACTTCCATATTCTTTCTTACTACAAGCTGTTCCTTTACTTTAATTTGTGTCTAAGTGTAATGTTAGATAGTCTCTCATGTTGCTTTACTTTAATTTGTGTCTAAGTGTAATGTTAGATAGTCTCTCATATTCATTTACTTCCATATTCTTTCTTACTACAAGCTGTTCCTTTACTTTAATTTGTGTCTAAGTGTAATGTTAGATAGTCTCTCATGTTCATTTACTTCCATATCCTTTCTTACTACAAGCTGTTACTTTACTTTAATTTGTGTCTAAGTGTAATGTTAGATAGTCTCTCATGTTCATTTACTTCCATATCCTTTCTTACTACAAGCTGTTCCTTTACTTTAATTTGTGTCTAAGTGTAATGTTAGATAGTCTCTCATGTTCCTTTACTTTAATTTGTGTCTAAGTGTAATGTTAGATAGTCTCTCATGTTCATTTACTTCCATATTCTTTCTTACTACAAGCTGTTCCTTTACTTTAATTTGTGTCTAAGTGTAATGTTAGATAGTCTCTCATGTTGCTTTACTTTAATTTGTGTCTAAGTGTAATGTTAGATAGTCTCTCATATTCATTTACTTCCATATTCTTTCTTACTACAAGCTGTTCCTTTACTTTAATTTGTGTCTAAGTGTAATGTTAGATAGTCTCTCATGTTCATTTACTTCCATATCCTTTCTTACTACAAGCTGTTACTTTACTTTAATTTGTGTCTAAGTGTAATGTTAGATAGTCTCTCATGTTCATTTACTTCCATATCCTTTCTTACTACAAGCTGTTCCTTTACTTTAATTTGTGTCTAAGTGTAATGTTAGATAGTCTCTCATGTTCATTTACTTCCATATTCTTTCTTACTACAAGCTGTTCCTTTACTTTAATTTGTGTCTAAGTGTAATGTTAGATAGTCTCTCATATTCATTTACTTCCATATTCTTTCTTACTACAAGCTGTTCCTTTACTTTAATTTGTGTCTAAGTGTAATGTTAGATAGTCTCTCATGTTCATTTACTTCCATATTCTTTCTTACTACAAGCTGTTCCTTTACTTTAATTTGTGTCTAAGTGTAATGTTAGATAGTCTCTCATATTCATTTACTTCCATATTCTTTCTTACTACAAGCTGTTCCTTTACTTTAATTTGTGTGTAGGTGTAATGTTAGATAGTATCTTGTGTTCATGTTAATTATTATCTGAAGGTATCACCACTAAAATCACCATGGTCGTGATCGCATAGGAGTTGTGAGATTTACCTATTCATTGCAAGTTCGAATACCACTCATGGCGATGTTTACTCGACACACCATTAAGTGATAAAGTTTGTCAGTGACTTGCTGCAGGTTGTAGGTTTCTCTGGGTACTCTGATTTCCTCCACCAATAAAACTGACCACCACGACATAACTGAAATATTGTTGAAAGTGGCATTACATAACCTAATCCCTAATATCTGAAAGTTGAGGAATTATATAAGACTTAATGATTAATTTTCTAACGGAATGCAATTGACCTTTTCACGATAACTGCAGTCCTACATTCATCGGGGGCATTTGTGAGTAGAAAAATGACAATTTCGTGGAAAAATCGTGACGTCATATACACATTTAATTGTTCTACAACGTCATTTTGCAGGAAAGGGTATTAATATCCCACTCGTAGATATCTGTGATGAATGCAGGACCCCAGTTATTGTGACAGGGTCTATTTTTATAATTGTTTTTGATAAGATGAATTGTTTTTAGTATTCAGGGGCAACGAGTGTAAGTAGATGTGTTTTAAGTTTTTGTTCACATTTCTTGTATTCTTGTAGACGGAGCTTTTAGAATATTATTTATGTGGTGAATGGTTGTGTTCTGACACGGTTGTTTAAAAACAATGTTCGGATACAAATATGGTACAATATAATTATGAAATTTATTTTGTATGAGGCAAAGAAACAACTAAATGTGTGACGTTTACCGCAAAATTGTTGCTTGTTTTGTGTCGAAGTACAAAATAAATTTGATATCATGTGACATGTCTATAAATAGTTTTAACCTTTCTCAATTGTCTTTGGTAGAAATAAAGTATAAGTACATTAAAAAAGTTTTCTAACACGAGGACTTTATTTAATATATGGTTTCTACAGAATTCTGTTTTATGCAGGCTTCAGTTTAAACAGGTTTCATTGTATGATATTATTTATAGTACTAAGGTTAAAACTACCATCATTCATAAACCACATTATATTATTATAACTGTTTTATTTTAATTTGAACTTGTTTACGATTGGTTCTGCTTCTTTATTTATTTATTTATACAGAATGTTTTTCTTTATACAGTTAAACCTGCCCATGAGGTCACCTATTAAGCTGTCACCTGTATTAAAAGGTCACCCTTTTCTTGTCCTGCCATAGAAAATTTAATATGAATTCAACCTCTTTTAAGAGGTTACCTGTCTTATAAGGCCACTTTTTCTTTGTCCCAAAGGTGACCTCTTAATGCAGGTTGGACTGTCCATATATGTTCCTTTCCTGTTTGACAGTATATTTGTTTATAAACATAATAATATGTCCGTCACCCATGCCTTTACTTGTCTATACAGTAGTCGGAGACATAGCGTGATAAATCACTGTGATATTGATATCAATTTTGTTCTAGTTAATTTATTTACGGTACTAAATATCTTGCATTTTTGGTGATAGCAGGTAACACTTTAAATACAAAAGACATGTTGAAAATACAGTCAAACCTGCTCATGTGATCACCTCTGTTTGGCAGTCACCTTTTTCTTGTATTGTCATAGAAAATTTTATATCAATTGAACCTCTTTTAAGATGTCACCTGTCAAAGGTGTCCTCTTTATACATGTTTGAATAAGTAAAACAGAGAAAAAGATATATCCACATTGTCTAAGACTGTACTGTGTATATATTTAGGTTTATTGATGTGTGATCCTGTTTTGTCGTGTGATAACTTAACTTCCCTAGTAAACTTTTAAACCCATGAATTTTAGCATTCTTAGATGGTCGGAAAGAATTTAAAAAAAATTCTAAATATTATTCTAACATGGCGTGCTACTTTAGCTTTGAAAACAATAGAGGGCTCTAAATAGCACAGAACACCCTAAGCACATGCGCAGAAGGCATATCTAATCGACAGCGTATTTTGCAATTTGTACTTATGTATGTTAAATTAAAAGAATAAAAATAATAAATATACAAAATGAGCATAAAACATGACATGGGAGAAATATTTCGATTCTAATATGGCATTTACAATAATTTTGTAAATCAATGCGGCCTTATGGATACCGAATGATTTGGCTGTTCCGATTACCTCCCTGAATGACAATTTCGCATTCTACGATGAATTACAGAAAAGTAATGACTAAATTAAACGAAAATAATGTTACCTTTGTTATGCAAACTATCTCTTCCATGAATTATTTCGATTCTAGTAGGAAATATAATGGAAATGCATAACATAACAAAATCCACTAACCCTCATGTCATACTTTTCCTACATTGATAACTAGACGGTGATGCAATTAAGCTAATGATATTTTCCAATTTGATGGCATTTTGCATTTAGCTACTTAAACAAGTAAAATGCCCACAAAATCGTAAAATAAATCAGTAACCAGCTTGTGTCAATGTCACCAGCGTTCCTTGTAAACTACATTGTACGTCACCGGATGACGACAAATTACAAAAGTCAAAATCGATAGATGGTTGTCTTAAGTATTTTTTGCGGAAAAAGTCATATGTCAAGAAACAATTCTAGAATGTTTATGTTTGTATTCACCATGGTCATAAAATGAGCATAAAGCATGACATGAGATAATTATTTCTTAAATCAGATGAAACTAATTTTTCATCGTTATCAATTTCTATAGCGTTTCTGTAGCGTTATATATTCTTGTAAATAATAGCGGGAGGTAATTGGAACAGCACCCAAAATAACCTCTGTCTAGGTACGCTTGAAGGCATAACATTACCGTAAATGCCCTGTTAGAATCGAAATAATTCTCGGATGCCGGGCTCTATGCTTATTTTAACATGGGTAGGCATTATATTTGTCAAGATTTTACACCTCGCTATCGCTTGGTGTAAAATAATGACAAATATAATGCCTACCCATGTTAAAATAAGCATAGAGCCCTGCATACGAGAATTATTTCTTAATCTGTTTGACCTGATTTCTATTATTCTTCCATATCGAAATATTATATTGATTAATTTAACATTGAATACTAAGCATGAAAATGGACCCTTAAAGGGAAATAACTCCTGTAAGATGTATAATTTTAGAACCAAAGTCGGAAATGTGCAAATTGTCTATTTATTTTGCTTTAGTTAAATTTGTGCAATATACAAAGTAAATGTTTGAATTTGCAGTACTACATGAGATAACTTGTCCATGACAAAATGTCTGAAAGCAAATTATTATACTGCAAATTCTGCAAAAAGAATTTTTATTTTTACTTGCCATGTTTACTTTTAATAGGTACCGTTTTACAACCAAAGTTGAAGAAAAAGAAATCTGTTTCAAGATTAGAAGTGAAAGACACAAAGGAAGCTAATAAATACATATTGACTCACCAAGATGTTGATTCTGCTGGGGAACTAGAAACTCAACTAATTAAGGTATGGGGCCGTAGTTGGATTTACAACTAACTATGCAATCAGTGCCTATCACCACTGATGTTGTGAGTTTGATTCTCTATCAGGGAGCGGTGTACAACTTTATGTGATAAAGTTTGTCTGACTTGCGACAGGTCGGTGGTTTTCTCCGGGTACTCCAGTTTCCTCCACCAATAAAGCTGGCCGCCACTATATAGCTGAAATATTGTTGAAAGTGAGTTAAACACCATCAAACAAACAAACAATTAAGGTAATATTAATTAATAACCCTTCCAGACTTGATTTCACCCTCATTTTAAGTTGGATTCATGTTGCTCAATCTTAAGATTTCTGTGTAGTGTTTTGTAGATCATTCAGTGTTGTCAGTAGAATTTTCAATAGGTGGCAAAATTTTCAGAATAGGCGGGTGTCTTCGAGATCTGCATCCTAAAAAAGTTGCTTATGTCACGATCCATGCCGGATGTTTCACTAAATGTTAGGTGCGTGGGCACATTTTATAGGTAGGGACTAAATGTATACTAAAGGGATTTCCAAACGGGAGCTGATACAATAGATAATGTTGATTTATACGGCGTCAAAATCCATAATTAATTAATTATATGATGTAATAATTGATATATACTGGAATATGGATTTTTCTGTCACATTTTTTTTACTCTTTGAAAAATAGCCGGCAAGGAAAGGACAATAACCGGCGAAAATTGCCGGCTGCCGGCTTTTAACGACATCACATATCTTCAAACTTTCTTGTATAAAATCGCTTTTTAATGTTTAGCATGCTTGTGTGCAGTAGATCCCAGGTTTGATCCGTAACCAGATTAAACGGTCAATCTATCTTAAATGAGCGGTCTTAAGCAGTCGTATATCATGTATCCCAAATGTGACTTGAATACAAGTTTGATTGTACAAAACAGACATCGTCATCTCATCAAAAGTAACTTTGTTATCACCAGAATACAAATGTACATCATTTCTTCAATTGATTGGTGTTTCATACCAACTTTAGCAGTATTTCAGCTATATTGTGGCATGCATTTCTTGGCAACACCCATCCTAGTTTCACATATTTACATGTATACATTCACATTTATTGTTTGTTAATTATTCTCATCATGACTGTGACAGAGTTATTATTCTCATCATGACTGTGGCAGAGTTAATTATTCTCATCATGACTAACAGAGTTAATTATTCTCATCATGACTGTAGCAGAGTTAATTATTCTCATCATGACTAGCAGAGTTAATTATTCTCATCATGACTGTAGCAGAGTTAATTATTCTCATCATGACTGTGGCAGAGTTAATTATTCTCATCATGACTGTGGCAGAGTTCATTATTCTCATCATGACTAGCAGAGTTAATTATTCTCATCATGACTGTAGCAGAGTTAATTATTCTCATCATGACTGTGGCAGAGTTAATTATTCTCATCATGACTGTAGCAGAGTTAATTATTCTCATCATGACTGTAGCAGAGTTAATTATTCTCATCATGACTGTGGCAGAGTTAATTATTCTCATCATGACTGTGGCAGAGTTAATTATTCTCATCATGACTGTAGCAGAGTTAATTATTCTCATCATGACTGTGGCAGAGTTAATTATTCTCATCATGACTGTAGCAGAATTAATTATTCTCATCATGACTGTAGCAGAGTTAATTATTCTCATCATGACTGTGACAGAGTTATTATTCTCATCATGACTAACAGAGTTAATTATTCTCATCATGACTAACAGAGTTAATTATTCTCATCATGACTAACAGAGTTAATTATTCTCATCATGACTGTGGCAGAGTTAATTATTCTCATCATGACTGTGGCAGAGTTAATTATTCTCATCATGACTGTAGCAGAGTTAATTATTCTCATCATGACTGTGGCAGAGTTAATTATTCTCATCATGACTGTGGCAGAGTTAATTATTCTCATCATGACTGTGGCAGAGTTAATTATTCTCATCATGACTGTGGCAGAGTTAATTATTCTCATCATGACTAGCAGAGTTAATTATTCTCATCATGACTGTAGCAGAGTTAATTATTCTCATCATGACTGTGGCAGAGTTAATTATTCTCATCATGACTGTGGCAGAGTTAATTATTCTCATCATGACTGTGGCAGAGTTAATTATTCTCATCATGACTGTGGCAGAGTTAATTATTCTCATCATGACTGTGGCAGAGTTAATTATTCTCATCATGACTAACAGAGTTAATTATTCTCATCATGACTGTGGCAGAGTTAATTATTCTCATCATGACTGTGGCAGAGTTAATTATTCTCATCATGACTGTAGCAGAGTTAATTATTCTCATCATGACTGTGGCAGAGTTAATTATTCTCATCATGACTGTGGCAGAGTTAATTATTCTCATCATGACTGTGGCAGAGTTAATTATTCTCATCATGACTAACAGAGTTAATTATTCTCATCATGACTGTGGCAGAGTTAATTATTCTCATCATGACTGTGGCAGAGTTAATTATTCTCATCATGACTGTAGCAGAGTTAATTATTCTCATCATGACTGTGGCAGAGTTAATTATTCTCATCATGACTGTAGCAGAGTTAATTATTCTCATCATGACTGTGGCAGAGTTAATTATTCTCATCATGACTGTGGCAGAGTTAATTATTCTCATCATGACTGTAGCAGAGTTAATTATTCTCATCATGACTGTGGCAGAGTTAATTATTCTCATCATGACTGTGGCAGAGTTAATTATTCTCATCATGACTAGCAGAGTTAATTATTCTCATCATGACTGTGGCAGAGTTAATTATTCTCATCATGACTGTGGCAGAGTTAATTATTCTCATCATGACTGTGGCAGAGTTAATTATTCTCATCATGACTAACAGAGTTAATTATTCTCATCATGACTGTGGCAGAGTTAATTATTCTCATCATGACTGTGGCAGAGTTAATTATTCTCATCATGACTGTGGCAGAGTTAATTATTCTCATCATGACTGTGGCAGAGTTAATTATTCTCATCATGACTGTGGCAGAGTTAATTATTCTCATCATGACTGTAGCAGAATTAATTATTCTCATCATGACTGTGGCAGAGTTAATTATTCTCATCATGACTGTAGCAGAGTTAATTATTCTCATCATGACTGTAGCAGAGTTAATTATTCTCATCATGACTGTGGCAGAGTTAATTATTCTCATCATGACTGTGGCAGAGTTAATTATTCTCATCATGACTGTAGCAGAGTTAATTATTCTCATCATGACTGTAGCAGAGTTAATTATTCTCATCATGACTGTAGCAGAGTTAATTATTCTCATCATGACTGTGGCAGAGTTAATTATTCTCATCATGACTGTGGCAGAGTTCATTATTCTCATCATGACTAACAGAGTTAATTATTCTCATCATGACTGTGGCAGAGTTAATTATTCTCATCATGACTGTGGCAGAGTTAATTATTCTCATCATGACTGTGGCAGAGTTCATTATTCTCATCATGACTAACAGAGTTAATTATTCTCATCATGACTGTGGCAGAGTTAATTATTCTCATCATGACTGTGGCAGAGTTAATTATTCTCATCATGACTAACAGAGTTAATTATTCTCATCATGACTGTGGCAGAGTTAATTATTCTCATCATGACTGTGGCAGAGTTAATTATTCTCATCATGACTGTGGCAGAGTTAATTATTCTCATCATGACTGTGGCAGAGTTAATTATTCTCATCATGACTGTGGCAGAGTTAATTATTCTCATCATGACTAACAGAGTTAATTATTCTCATCATGACTAACAGAGTTAATTATTCTCATCATGACTGTGGCAGAGTTAATTATTCTCATCATGACTGTGGCAGAGTTAATTATTCTCATCATGACTGTGGCAGAGTTAATTATTCTCATCATGACTAGCAGAGTTAATTATTCTCATCATGACTGTGGCAGAGTTAATTATTCTCATCATGACTGGCAGAGTTAATTATTCTCATCATGACTAACAGAGTTAATTATTCTCATCATGACTAACAGAGTTAATTATTCTCATCATGACTGTGGCGGAGTTAATTATTCTCATCATGACTGTAGCAGAGTTAATTATTCTCATCATGACTGTAGCAGAATTAATTATTCTCATCATGACTAGCAGAGTTTCTCCCCATTTGATGTTAAACAACAATCAAGGAAGAAAAAAAATTTAGGTGCCGTTTTGGCCATGATCATACGGTTGTATTTACAACTACCTATGCAATCAGTGCATATCACCACTGATGTTGTGAGTTCAAATCTCGATCAGGGCAAGGCGTACAACATTATGTGATAAAGTTTGTTAGTGACTTGCAACAGGTTGGTGGTTTCCTCCACCAATAAAACAGACTGCCATGATATAGCTGAAATATTGTTGAAAGTGGTGTTAAACACCATCAAAGAAAGAAAGAATTTATCTCTTCTATTCTGTTTCCAGGGTAATATGTTGACCACAGCTGGTGGTGGGACTGCTGTTGTCTTTGAGGACGTGGAGACATTAAAACAAACCTCTCCAGGAAATAGAAAGAGGAGAAGTTCGTGTCCACAGCCATCAGATTACGATGGAGACTGGACGGACGTGGAGGATAGATGTGGCATTGCTATAGAAGGACATGCTAGAAAGTAGGTATCAATAATGAATTATATTATATGACTATAAATATTTCATTTATCTGATTGTCTAAAAGCATGAGATTTTTTCTTGATAGAACTTTATGAATACTATTTAAGCCTTCAATTTCCGCAAAGATTAATTTAGATCATTCCAGAGTAGCCTTTGGAACGTTATATTAACCTCACATGACTCTAAAATCGGAGAACCCCTACCATTAATTTTAGCGTCACATGAGGTTAATATAACGTTCCAAAAGCTCCTCTGGAACGATCTAAATTAATCTTAGCAGTATTCATAAATCTTTCTTGTTACCATTAAAATTTACAAAAAACACATTAGTGTTTAATGCCAATTTAATAAATAAATAAAAAACATTACCCAGAGGACATTAATAACAGTTACATATAATAAATCA
Organism: Bathymodiolus septemdierum; assembly: GCA_963383655.1. Taxonomy (NCBI): domain Eukaryota; kingdom Metazoa; phylum Mollusca; class Bivalvia; order Mytilida; family Modiolidae; genus Bathymodiolus; species Bathymodiolus septemdierum. The sequence continues at coordinate 56,720,754 of OY726527.1, forward strand.
ATTACTGACTTTCATTTCGATTAATATAAGGATTTATCGTTCCAAGATGTATGATATTTACCTCGGCTTTGGTAAATATCATAAATCTTGGAACGATAGATCCTTATATTAACCTCAACAATAGTCAATAATTGTATAATATTACATGGTTGGAGGCATTACCGTAATATGTTATGTATAATGCCCATTTTTATGTTAAGAAGATCACTTGACTTGCCAGAAATCAGGGAAAAAAGTTTATTTATTATCGCTAATTTCTTTTATAAAATGGACTTTTCAAGACCAATATCGCAGACACAATATATCAATGATAGCATGTTTAACTAAATGGTTGCAGGCATTTGTTACGTTATCGTAATATGTTATGTATAATATCCACTTTTATGTTAAGAAAATCATTTGACTTGCCAGAAATCAGAGAAGGTATTTCATGCTTCCAAAACTTTAAAATCTTTTGACTTTCCAATCTTTTGACTTTGAACGTACCTGATGAACGTTATTCCAGGTTATTACTCTTCATGTAAGAAACTTTCATTATAATTGACATGATATTATCGAAACATAATTTTACAAAGAATAAATAGCATGGTTGTACTATGCACTCGCATAGTACTATTGTTGGAGTCATTACTATGCTGATGGGCGGAGCTTAGAACAATGTTATGTCATTTAAATAGACGGGGTCTAAACGGGATCACCCGAGCGCTTTTAACAGTGTACAATTTACAATGTATTATACGTTTTTCTTTAACGTTGATGCTGTCGTCTGTCAAAACAATGGCCAGTTCCAGGTTTGGGAATTAAATATTTGACAGTTCATTGTTATTGTTGAAATTAAATATTTGTTGAATTTAAATGAATATTATTTGCCAATCTTTATGCTAGTATCAATACATTTTAGACAAATTTCATTTTTTTTTATATCATCAAAGACATTCCCTTTGGGTCGTGCATTATGCCTTCTAACCTTGGGACATATTTCGGCATATAACATGGACAACACAATATCATTGTATAAATAGCATTGTACAATCTCAATTAGATGTCTACGTTTTTAATATGTTATACTATTGTTGATTTGCTTTGGAGAGTGGATTTCTCAGACCAAAATCGCACCAAAGGCGAAAAATGAGATGAAAATTGCGATGAGAAGTCCATTTCAAACAAAACATCAATGATGGTATGTTTATCAAGAGTTTGGTCTGTTCATAGTACTTAGCTTTGAGCAGAATTTTTTCCAGCATATCTAGAATTCTCAGATATTTAGGATACATATACACTGGTATTTCAAAGTGAAATAATTGGTTACTTCCCATTCGACACAACGAGATCAGACTTTAATTGCCATAATTATCGCATTTAAAAATCAAGAATATGTTTTCAACAATGTCCATTTTTCGCCAGAGAAACTTTTTCAAGTATGCCAATCTTTGATAGTTGTGTTGTGTAATAAATTTGTGTATCTTAAACATGTAAATGTGTTGCTTTTTTTTTTTGCAGGAGAAGCAGAGGAACAGAAAAAATATCCAGAGTATAGCTGAGAACCGAAGAAAACCCATAGTAAACTGTGTCAACATATCAATGATGGACATCAATACTGAAATAATTCTTAAATCAGGGATGAAAGTTTTCCTCTGATAGTGGATTTCGTCTTTTTTTAGTAAACAATTTGGAAAGAAAAAGTGTCTAACTTGACTTAAAGAGGTAGAAAATGAAGGTCTAGGGCACTGTATAGGAAGTTTACTCTTCTCTGTTCTGTTAAATTTACAATGTATAGCCTTCTTACTACAAGTTACTGTATTCGAAGCCAAAGGAAATCCATTGACTCTTTATTTGGTATTTGGTAGATGGTAACAAATTGGGATATGTACAACTTCAGTGAATTATTCAGAATATGTTTGTATTTCTTGAAATTTTCAACATGGTGAATATTTTGATTTGATCGCAGCGCAACTTTTGCATTGGTATTATTATTGTACCGATATGTCATCGTTTCTCTTGTCATTTTCCCTCTTTAGACACAGTACATTTTTCACAGTGACTTCGATTCCTTTTTATTTATTTTTTAATCCATCCTTTTGAAATTTCAAAATGATGGTCCTTGGCAAAGAATAGGGTCGGATAGATTTGGGGTATTCTAACCATACCAGTGTCCAAACAAGAGGCCCAAGGAGCCAACAAAATTGTCAACTTGTTGCTGTCGTAACAACCAGCATTATGGCAGTAGCCCTTTTTACCATTTATTTATTAATTTTTAGCAAATTATTTACAAATATGATTTTAGTAAAAGAAAAAAAAATATATATATATATATATATTTTGCACTATCAAGTATGTATTTTGATGTTGAGCTTTTATCTATTTTTATAAATGATTGTAACTGAAGGGGTCAAAAGGTCAGTGGGCATCACTTAAACATTAACAAAAGAAATATATAGTAAAATTTGTATGCTCTTTCTTCCCTCTCACTCCTATGTAAGTTTTTTATTAGGATTTGTTACATGTATAGCAACTGTTGAACATCAAATGAAATGTCAGAGTTAAGTTTTAGGGGAAATAGATATTGAATGATAAATAGTTCACAATACATCATTTGCATATTTCCTATTCGATTCTACAATTATATGTCTACACATTTTTATATGAATTATCTCCCTTCAATGCGACAAAGGGTTTCTCCCTTTCATGCAAAGTTCAATGAAATTTGTTTTCTTTTTTTTTTTCAATAACGGGGATTTCAATATTTTTTAAGTCTACCAGTACTTTACTATTTTGCAGGCGGTGCTTTTTTTTATTAAAATTTGAACAATTTTCATGAATATCTTTCTAATACAACAGTCTTTAAATTTAGGTGGGTAAAAGTACCTGGTACAGCCTCTTGTTGAAAGGCCTGCAGTAATCTACAAAATTTTAACATTTGTAATAACTTCTGAAATATCTATTTGCAACAAAATTATCCTGCGATTTTTATAAGGTTTAAATATCTACAAATTATAAGAAAATTATACTCCGACTCTTTGTTCCGTCGCTCATGCATGGAACAGGCATCAATTTGTCTGATGTAAGGGAAATAAATCCTAGTAAAAAAAACGTAGAATTTTAGAATCAAATCATGAATGTGCCGATCGTGTATTAGTTTGACCTTTAGGTCTGATTTTGTATTAAGTAAGGGAGATAATTGTGATATTAGTAATTTATCAAATTCTCCACATTTTTATAATCGTGTATATAATTCAACACATATGTAAATATTGTTACGTAAACTGTGTGAGTGTATATATATTTATATATAAATATACAAGTAATAACCTTATCTATCACTTCTCATGCTGTCTTATAAATGTCTATATATATAACATGTTTTTTTTTTTGCTTTAGATCATTGGTCCAAAGCATTATCAGTGCCGGATTTACCTATAGGCTGAAGCCTAGGTTCTCAAAATTTAGGAACCTCCGACCAAGGTGTATTATATTTTTTAACACTGTTATTGGACTTTTATACTTATGTGGTCATAATGTACTGTACTCTCTAAACAATCCTTCAGTAGTTTTCCTTGCACAGTTGCACTCCATTTCAGAATTTTAAACACCCGAATCATCTTCACCTTTATTGAAATTGATTAAATACACTTCCATCTTCCTGCAGTCGTGAAGGTGTAGAATTGGGAGGGACCTCACAAGTTGAATAGCCTAAGGCTTCTCTTTATCTCACACTGAGCATTGTCACATTTGTTGTCTTTATACTCTGATTAAATTCATCTCCGTTTTTCGAGAGATACATAGCCGATTTCATTTGATTTATCCTTCGTTCAGCTCGTGTAAAGATCCTTTTTACAGATATGGAGATTCTCCGTCTTCAGGTCAATTAATATAGAATAACATCAGGTTTGAAGGTGGAGACAGACATTATCACCAGTATCACAGTATCACAATAAGACGAGCTGTGATACTAATGATATCTGTCGATACCTTCAAAACTGATGTCATATCTTAACAGTGATGTTTGAAGCACTGATATGCTAGTTAAGAACTGACCTAATATTTTTGTGGATCAAGGTCAGTTTAGTGATCCAGACTATCAGTGTCACACATCAAAGGGAAAATGTTCAATTTGCTGACAACAATATTTCTAAACTTGAGATACAATGTACTTAAAAACAATAGTTATTTCATTTTACCGGTAACCAAAAGCCTCGGCGAGCACTCAAAAATGAAAAATTTTACTCTCAGAAGTTGATATTGTTATTTACGAAAGATACTTTAATTAGATTAATCTATTGAGGGATTTTACTTTTCTGTCAACTTTGGTGTAAAACACAGAAAATCGTTATCACAAAATATGGCGAGACTTGTTCATAATGTCCACTATCATGAAATAAACATATTTTAACTTTTAACTTTATGAAGAAATCTTATTATATGTATGTCTGTCTCTGAATTTGTTTTATTTTTATGTGTATGTTTTGTACTTTTTCTGTCGGCCATTGTGTTGTCTGTTCTTCTTCTGATTACCTCGTATCTTCAAACTTTACCTATTATAAAGTGGTAAATAATTAAAAATTCTAGTCGTTCTTGTAGGAAATATTTTTCCACCTACTGGAGACAACACTTCATCCATGTCGTCTGCTAGCAAAAATGCTTAAATCTGGCATCGATCCATTATATTGATTATAAGTTTGTCTTTAAAATTTGTTTTTTGTAAAACGTCTGAACTTTTTATGTCTTTTATTGCGATTAGTTGTAAATAGAAATATTAAAATAAATTTTTGTACATATATTAGCCTTGTTTACTGTGGTTCTTGTACCAAACCAATGCATCAGTGGTGTGATGGTTAGCATGCTCACCTCGAATGCAGTAGATCGTGAGTTCAAGCCAGACTCGGGTCAAACCAAATACATGTACTATAAAATTATATGTAGCTTCTAGTGGCCTGGGTGGCTCAATGAGCTAGGTAGTTGGATTACCTAACAACTCGTACAAGCCTATCACCAATGCGGCTTTGTATATTACAAAAAAGATTGCACTCGACTCACAGCCGCAAGTGATAAAGTTACCAGTTTGCTTGCCCATGGTCGGTGGTTCTCTCCAGCTTCCTCCTCCACTAAAACTGGTTGCCATGATATAGCTGAAAGTGGCATTAAAACACCAAAAATCAAATCATTTTTGTAGATTCTCTATTAAGACTGCAGCATTAATGAGGAAGAACAAATACTGGTTGGCTGTGAATCCTGATGTGTCCAAAGTGGAGCAACATGTCTACTAGTATACTGTTGTTTCAGTCAGCTAGCACTATAAAATCCAACTAAGCGTGTTGGCCTAGGACAAAGCCAACATCATCATCATTTCATTGGAATGCAACTTATTCCATGATATAGCTGAAAATCTCTCGCTCACCATAACTAATACATAGTGGGGGAAGCAATATTGCAGTAATATTGTGGCGATCAGTTTCATTGATCGAGGAAACCGGAGAAAAGCAGACCTGCCACAAGTCGGTGAAAAACTATCGCATAATGTTGTATCATGCACACCTCGCCATGAGAGGGTTTCCAACTCGCAACTTCAGTGGCGATGGGCACTGATTGTACATGTAGTTGTAAATCCAACTATCATATGATCAGGACCACGACGGCCCCTATATTTGGTGATGAAAAACCAAGATCCTTTCTAAAAACAAAGCCTGAATAAACCAAACTTCAAATAAAATCCCAATGGAGATCTTTGTTAATTTAACCTGTATAAAATAAACTTTAAATAAAATCCCAATGGAGGAGATCTTTGTTAATTTAACCTGTATACACCAAACTTTAAATAAAATCCCAATGGAGGAGGTCTTTGTTAACCTGTATAAACCAAACGTCTGTCTATTCCGAACACAAAAGCTAGTCCGAAGAGGGTGGTTTAGACAATTTTCATTGTTTATCGTAAATCATAACCAGAGGCTCTCAAGAGCCTGTATCGTTCACCTGGTAATAAAAAAAAACAATTGGTCCTATGTAAAAACTATGTCCTGCAGTGGTAGTCATCTTATAATTACGATCAACATAAAAATCACAAAGTTTGTAAAGGGCCTTCCAATGATTGATGCACAGTTTAGGTTCAATCAGTGCAATAGCTTCAGAGAAGAATATATTTCTGTATTTTCCCCATATGGTTCTGTGTTAATACTATGACCTGTGGTGGTAGCCATCTTGGATTTCCGATCAGCATAAAAAACAGAGGACCTTCCAATGATCATTCCTGGGCAGTTTGGTTTCAACTGTCCAAGTGGTTTCAGAGAAGAAGCATTTTGAAACATTTTCCCCATAGGGTCCAATGTTAAACTAAGTCCTGCCGTAGCCGCCATTTTGAATTTCATATCGGAACAAAAAACGTAAAGTTTGTAGAGGACCATCTAATGAACATTCTTGTACAGTTTGGCTTTAATCATATTTGTAGTTTCTGAGAAGAAGGCATTTGAACATTTTCCCATAGGGTCCAATGTTAATCTATGTCCTGCGGTGGCAGCCATCTTTAATTTTCGATCGGCATAAAAAAACAGAAACTTTGTAGAGAACCTTCCAATGATCATTCCTGGGCAGTTTGGTTTCAATTATCCAAGTGGTTTCAGAGAAGAAGCGTTTTGAAACATTTTTCCCGTAGGGTCCAATGTTAAACTAAGTCCTGCCGTAGCCGCCATTTTGAATTTCATATCGGAACAAAAAACCTTAAGATTGTAGAGGACCATCCAATGAACATTCATGTACAGTTTGGCTTTAATAATATTTGTAGTTTCTGAGAAGGCATTTGAACATTTTCCCATAGGGTCCAATGTAAATCTATGTATAGCGGTGGCAGCCATCTTGGATTTCCAATTGGCATAAAAAACATAAAATTTGTAGAGGACCTTCCAATGATCATTCCTGGGCAGTTTGGTTTCAACTGTCCTAGTGGTTTCAGAGAAGAAGCGTTTTGAAACATTTTCCTCATAGGGTCCAATGTTAAACCAAGTCCTGCCGTACCCGCCATTTTGAATTTCATATCGAAACAAAAAACGTACAGTTTGTGGAGGACCATCCAATGAACATTCATGTACAGTTTGGCTTTAATCATATTTGTAGTTTCTGAGAAGAAGGCATTTGAACATTTTCCCATAGGGTCCAATGTTAATCTATGTCCTGCGGTGGTGGCCATCTTGGATTTCCGATCGGCATAAAAAACACACACCTTGTAGAGGACCTTCCAATGATCATTCCTGGGCAGTTTGGTTTCAATTATCCAAGTGGTTTCAGAGAAGAAGCGTTTTGAAACATTTTTCCCACAGGGTCCAATGTTAAACTAAGTCCTGCCGTAGCCACCATTTTGAATTTCATACCGGAACAAAAAATGTAAAGTTTGTAGAGGACCATCTAATGAACATTCATGTACAGTTTGGCTTTAATCATATTTGTAGTTTCTGAGAAGAAGGCATTTGAATATTTTCCCATAGGGTCCAATGTTAATCTATGTCCTGCGGTGGCGGCCATCTTGGATTTCCGATCGGGATAATAAACAGAAACTTCATAGAGGACCTTCCAATGATCATTCCTGGGCAGTTTGGTTTCAACTGTCCTAGTGGTTTCAGAGAAGAAGCGTTTTGAAACATTTTCCTCATAGGGTCCAATGTTAAACCAAGTCCTGCCGTACCCGCCATTTTGAATTTCATATCAGAACAAAAAACGTACAGTTTGTGGAGGACCATCCAATGAACATTCATGTACAGTTTGGCTTTAATCATATTTGTAGTTTCTGAGAAGAAGGCATTTGAACATTTTCCCATAGGGTCCAATGTTAATCTATGTCCTGCGGTGGTGGCCATCTTGGATTTCCGATCGGCATAAAAAACACACACCTTGTAGAGGACCTTCCAATGATCATTCCTGGGCAGTTTGGTTTCAATTATCCAAGTGGTTTCAGAGAAGAAGCATTTTGAAACATTTTTCCCATAGGGTCCAATGTTAAACTAAGTCCTGCCGTAGCCGCCATTTTGAATTTCATATCGGAACAAAAAACCTTAAGATTGTAGAGGACCATCCAATGAACATTCATGTACAGTTTGGCTTTAATCATATTTGTAGTTTCTGAGAAGAAGACATTTGAAAATTTTCCCATAGGGTCAAATGTTAATCTATGTCCTGCGATGGTGGCCATCTTGGATTTCCGATCGGCATAAAAAACAGTAACTTGGTAAAGGACATTCCAATGATCATTCCTTTACAGTTTGGGTTCAGTCAGTTCATTAGTTTCAGAGAAGAAGATCTTTGAAATTTCAGCCAATCGGAGCATATTATTGGCCCTGGCAGCCATATTGAATATCCGACTGGAACGAAAAACAGTAACTTTGTAGAGGACCATCCAAGGAACATTCCTGCTAAGTTCGGTTCCAATCGGCCAAGTGGTTTCGGAGAAGAAGCTTGAAATGTGAAAAGTTTACAGACGACGGACGCCAAGTGATGGCAATAGTTCACCTGGACCTTTGGTTCAGGTGAACTAAAAAGGGATTCATACAATTATTTTCACATCAGTTCCTTGTAAAATAATCCCTTACAAAAATTTACAATTTTGTCCTGCAGTGGCAGCCATCTTTGTTTCCAATCCCCATTAAAAACTAATGTTTAAAAGTCCTTCAATGACAACCAACCTGGATTTTCCGAAAGACACAACAAAAAGCACACATTTTGTTTAAAACAATTACTTCACACAGAGTGAGAATATTTGAAAGTTCAGCCAACAATAAAGAATAATTGACTTGGCAACCATGTTGAAAACCACCATTAGTTTTGAGGAAAAGATTGAGGTTTGGGTTTATGGTGTTTAATGCCACTTTCAACAATATGTCAGTTATATCATGGTGGTCAGTTTTATTGGTGGAGGAAACCAGAGTACCCGAAGAAAACCACCCACTCGTCACTGACAAACTTTATCAGATAATGTTGTATCGAGTACACTTCGCCATGAGCATGATTCACTCACAACTTCAGTGGCGATAGGCACTGATTGCATAGGTAGTTATAAATCCAACTACCATAAAATCAGGACCACGACAACCCCCAATGTAAAGATCACACGTGTGAAACTGAACAGATCCAAAATGATGAAAAAAGTCAACAGAAAATAAATGTATAAATTATTAAAAAAAAATTACTAGACGCCATTGTATCCTGTAACGCCACTACAAAATGTATTCATAGTTTTGGGGATTTTACAGCATCAATTTTGGGCCAAAAATATTTGTGATAAAAAATAATTTTCCAGAATCTATTGGCAAAGAAATGCCTTAATTTCGCCAAAATTTGTTGGTTTATGTATATATAAATAAAAAATTAAGCTGCTATTTGTTATAATTACGTAAAATTGAGATTTTTCAGCATAAAAAGAAAAAAATACTTTTATAAATATGAATCGTGCATTAAATCTTTGCACAAGTAGCTTTGGGGGAAAATCTAATTTAAAAAGTTGCTCGTTTGTCAATTTCTTTCCCTTTCAAAATATCCACAGGTGCTCGTGGCACGGACTCACCACCCCCCATTTTTCTAACTTTCTGTTTAAAATCCAGAATTTTAAGATTTTCACACATTTATTGCCAAATTTTTCGTATAAGGACCCACGGCTGACGGAAGTGACGTACCACTGCATTAACTTCAATGAAAGGGTCAGAAAAGTTCCAAAAATATAAATTTTAATTTTTGGAACTTTTCTGACCCTATCGTTGAAGTTAATGCAGTGGTACGTCACTTCCGTCAGCCGTGGGTCCTTATACGAAAAATTTGGCAATAAATGTGTGAAAATCTTAAAATTCTGGAGAACTGAGCTATCGTATGCACAAAACAAAAACAGGGGTAAAAATATGCGTCTTTTAGGAATGGATACATGTCCTAGTTTGAATGACATAATGGAAATAAGGTGCAATAAATGTACTCGAAGGGAGCAGGGGTACGATTTTTAAACCTGCCGAGTTGCATGCCTTGTGTATTATTAGTATCTATATAGGGTCGACACATGCAATTTGATGTTGACATAAGATTGTATGAATATTGACACGAACAAGTTAAAATAAGGAAAAAGAGATGAAATAATCAAGAAATAAAGAAATTTTATTGAAAATAAATTTGTAAACAGAAAGTTAGAAAAAAGGGGGGTGGTAGGTCCATGCCACGAGCACCTGTGAAAATATTCAGAAAACTACAATTCAAACAGACAATAGATAAATAACATGTTCCCCCATTAACAATGTGTCCCCCCATTAACAACATGTTCCCCCATTTTCTTGAAAGAAAAAATTAATGAAACAGTCTTATCGCTAACCCAATTACCCACAAAAAGTCATGTAAAACTGGACTCAGACAAGTGATAATTATGAAAGAATTAGTTTGAATAAATAGAAATTTTTTCAAAATTTGGCTTTCGGGTAAGTAGGTAAAAAAAAACAAAAGGCAAAGGCTGATGATATTTTTAACAGCGTATGGAAGGAGATCAGAGACAAACATGCAGTTTCTACACTACATATAAATGTAGTATAATAATGAATTTGCTTAATACATTTATAAATATTAAAAAAAAGGAAAATATGAAAATGATATTGCAATCCATGGATCTGGGATTGATTTAAAAGTCAAAGGTCATCTATATATACAACACATATTTCATATTTTTTCACGTCATGTAGTAAAACGCATTTAATAATTGGATCTGTATTCTCCAAAATATTCCTCATAAATCTAACAAACAAAATGGAGTGTCTGATAGAGTTGATCTTGGTCCTTTAACTGTTTTAATAAATCCTTAAAAATACTGTGTTGCTATCAATCTCCATGACCTGGAGTGTCTGTAAGAAAAAAAAAAACATGTTTTAATCATTTCAAGCCAGAAAATGGTCACATCTTACATACTGTACATATATAAAACTAGATGTCCCCGCCGTGAATATTAAGGAGGCTTGCAAATGTTTCACCCTTTTTTAATTCCAAATACCAAAAATCAAGTCAATATCTCAAAGCATAGTGAAATAAAGTGGTGACAACTAAATATTTGACCAGAGTTAAAAGTCCAACGTGCATAAATTAGCCTAAAATCATTCAATCGGAACGAAATTCAAACTTGATCGGTAACTCATCACTATACATTCACATACCAAAAATCAAGTCAATATCTCAAATCATAGTGAAAAAAATATGGTGACAACTAAATATTTGGCCAAATTTCAAAGCCCAATGGCTGTAAGTTGGCCAAATATCATTCAACCGGAATGAATTTCAAACTTGATCTGTAACTTATGATTATACACTCTCATACCAAAAATCAAGTCAATATCTCAAATCATAGTGAAATAAAGTGGTGACATCTAAATATTTGGCCAGATTTCAAAGTCCAAGGGCCATAACTCATCCAAAAATCTTTGGACCGGAACGAAATGTAACTTGATCTGTAACTCATCATTAATAATGATTATACACTCATATACCAAAAATCAAGTCAATATCTCCAAGCATAGCAAAAAAAAGTGGTGACAACTAACTATTTGGTCAAATTTCAAAGTCCAAGGGCCATAACTCGGCCAAAAATTATTGGACCAGAACGAAACGTAAACTTGATCTGTAACTTATCATTATACACCCACATACCAAATATCAAGTCAATATCTGAAAGTATAGTGACAACTGTTTTATTTCGGAATTACGGACATGGGTAACACTATATGTCCCGGCCACTTAGTGGCGGGGACATTAAAACGAGCATATTTTGTAAAATTTTTGCATGAGGTTACAGGCCTTTCAGGGACAGTATCAGGTACTTTTACCCACTTAAAATGGTAACTGGTACCTCCAAATTTCAAAGACTGTTGCATAAGATATTTGTGAAAAATGTTCAAATTTTAAGAAAAAGTACCACCTGTAAATAAGTGAAATACTGGTACAGGTGAAAAATATTGAAAGCCCTGAGGTTATAATGCAGAAATATCTTGACTGTGGACAATAGTGGTTGCTGTGTTTGGAAATGCCATGGTCCCGGAAAGACCTCTTGTAGATTTCCACAAAGAGTAGGAGCATTGTGGCCACTACAAGAGACTAATTTTTTTCCGTCCCTACCCAACTCTCCATATTTTTTTCCGCCCCTACCCAACTCTCCATATTTTTTCCCGCCCCTACCCAACTCTCCATATTTTTTTCCGCCCCTACCCAACTCTCCATATTTTTCCGGTGTCAGTTAAAAGTTGTTGACCCAGTTGGCCCATCCGTCCCTCATTTCTAGGTTTTATATACTGTTGACTGTTCTTGTTCTTAATATAGCTTAATATAGCTTGGACGTTAAGTAATAACAGGTACTATTTTTGCCAGTCATTTAAAGGGAAATAAATCCTATAAAAAAAAACTGTATCAAATCGTGATTGCGTAAAAAGTATATTTCTATCAGTAAAAACAATTTTAATATACATGCAAGACTCAGATCGATGTCCAGTCTCTAATCGACGTCCAATCCTCAAATCCATGTCTGATTTCTACATCACAGACATCAGTACCTCAAGATCGATGTCCTTTTTCCAAATTCTGAAATCGACGTCCAATGATGTCACTAACCTTATGCTCTAATCCTAACTAATAAATCAGCCATAGATTCGAAAATACCCTTAAATATAACCGTGATTTGAAATAATGACAGCAGTGGATGTCGATTTGAGTCGGGACGCTGATATGAATATCATACATACTTTTCCCATCACAAGCCACAATTTTGACTTTATCACATTTGGCAAACTCCTGTACTTCTCTGAAGTCTACATTGTTTAAAACAAAGGTCCATACATTGTCACAGAATCTGTATGTGTTCAACTTGCCCTGTTTAAAAGAGAAATAATGCTAAGTCTACATTGTTTAAAACAAAGGTCCATACATTGTCACAGAATCTGTATGTGTTCAACTTGCCCTGTTTAAAAGAGAAATAATGCTGAAGTCTACATTGTTTAAAACAAAGGTCCATACATTGTCACAGAATCTGTATGTGTTCAACTTGCCCTGTTTAAAAGAGAAATAATGCTGAAGTCTACATTGTTTAAAACAAAGGTCCATACATTGTCACAGAATCTGTATGTGTTCAACTTGCCCTGTTTAAAAGAGAAATAATGCACCCACATTATATAACACATATGTTTGAGGCTCTCAAAGGGTTACACATGTAATTATTATTATTAAAATAAAATAGGTCACTATCATGTTAGTTTTTGGAGATCCAATAATCAAGTTGGGGGAGGATTCAGATGCCATTTCCGCACCCCCTTTTGTTCCCAAAATCTTGGGAGAAAAAGGCCTAGTTCAGGAATATAATCCGCATCAACTTTTAACCTGTTCACGTGGAGGACAAATGCCTGAATAAAACTTAAAATATGACAAGAAAAATATGTAATGCAATGAAAAATGTGTTCAATTATTATTAAATATTTCTGTCCTTTGTGAGCAACATTTAGAAAAAACTAGAGGCTCAGCACTGAGCTGGGCCTGTGTCGCTCACCTTTCATTCTACTCTGAGTAAACTTAATACAGAACCTTCCATAGCCTATAGGTGCTTCCCACCAAATTTCGGTTCGTTTTGGCAAAGCAGTTTCAGAGAAGAAGATTTTTAGAAAGCGACCAATCTAAAACAAGAATTGCCTGTGGCAGCCATGTTTGTTAATGGATCAAAACAAAATGAGCAATCTCTATAGAGGACCTTTCATAGATGCTTCTTACCAAATTTCATATCATTTGGCCAAGCGGTTTCAGAGGAAAAGCTGTTTTAGAAATCAAACAATAAAAAACAAGAATTGTCTATGACTGCCATGTTTGTTAACGGATCAAAACGGAATGAGCAATTCCCATAGAGGACCTTCCAAAGATGCTTCCTACCAAGCTTCGGTCTATTTGGGCAAGCTGTGTCAGAGAAGAAGATTTTTAGAAATTGACTAATCAGAAAAAAGAATTGTCTGTGGTGGCCATGTTTGTTAACAGATTGGGACAAAATGAGCAATCTTATAAGAGGAGTTTCCATAGACGCTTCTTACCAAGTTTTGGATCATTTGGCCATGCGGTTTCAGAGGAGAAGATTTTTAGAAATAGACCAATCAGAAACAAGAATCGCCTGTGGTGGCCATGTTTGTTAATGGATATGGGACAGAATGAGCAATCTTTATAAGAGGAGTTTCCATAGATGCTTCCTACTAAGTTTTGGATCATTTGGCCATGCGGTTTCAGAGAAGAATTTTAGAAATAGACCAATCAGAAACAAGAATTGCCTGTGGTGGCCAAGTTTGTAAATGGATATGGGACAGAATGAGCAATCTTTATAGATAACCTTCCATAGATACTTCCTACCAAGTTTCGGTTCATTTGGCCATGTGGTGGCCATGTTTGTTAATGGAATTGGAACGAAATGAGTACTCTTTATAGAGGACCGCCCATAGATGCTTCCTACCAAGTTTCAGATCATTTGGCCAAGTGGTTTCAGAAGAGAAAAATTTTTTAAATCAGGCAATCAGAAACAAGAATCGCCTGTAGTGGTCATGTTTGTTAATGGATCAGGACGGAATGAGCAATCTCTATAGAGGACCTTCCATAGATGCTTCCTACTAAGTTTCCGATCATTTGGCCAAGCGGTTTCAGAGGAAAAGATTTTTAGAAATCGACCAATCAGAAATAAGAATGTTTGTTAATGGATCGGAACGAAATGAGCACTCTTTATAGAGGATCGCCCATAGATGCTTCCTACCAAGTTTCAGTTCATTTAGCCAAGCGGTTTCAGAAGGGAAGAATTTTTTAAATCAGCCAATCAGAAACAAGCGTCGCCTGTGGCGGCCATTTTCGTTAATGGATCGGGACGAAATGAGCAATCTTCCAAGTTTCAGTTCATTTGGTTGAGGGGTTTTAGAGGCACATTTATCTGTAATTCAATTCAGAGATAACTGCATTTTGAATAGATACAAAATGTATCTATATTTAAACTAGAGTTATCTCCCTTTTAACAGAAATTTTATTTTTTTAGATATCACTCAATCAGAAACAAGAATCGCCTGTGGTGGCCATGTTTGTTAACAGATCAAGATGAAATTAGCAATCTTTATAAAGGACCTTCCATAGATGCTTCCTACCAAGTTTCGGTTCATTTGGCCAAGCGGTTTCAGAGGAGAAGATTTTTTAAAATAGGCCAATCAGAAACAAGAATTGCCTGTGGCGGCCACGTTTGTTAATGGATCGGGACAAAATGAGCAATCTTTATAGAGGACCTTCCATGTTTCAGTTCATATGGTTGAGGGGTTTCAGAGAAGATTAAAATGTGAAAAGTTAACGGACGACAGACGACGGATGCCAAGTGATGGCAAAAGTTCACATTGCCTTTGGCAAGGTGAGCTAAAAAGAATAGTTACATTAAATGATCTTCTTTTTTTTTACTTTCTTTCTTTCAACAGCTATCAATTTATTGTTATTTTAATTGTTATCGTAATCACAATTAAATATTATGATCAGAAGAATGAAATTTACTGTAAGTGGAAGAAAATAATTGGGTGTCAAGGGAGCAATAAACTTGCTATTTTCTGAATAACAAGTAAATAGGAGTTTTATTGTACCCAAGACAATCTAAGAAATCTGAAAAAAAACAATGTGGTTATTAAAAAGACACAAATGGAAATTTTAAAGTTATATTAAGAAAAGATAAAACTAGTTGTTTTTAGGACGATTCTAACCACTTTAAAAGAATCACGATCATATTTTATCAGAATTTTCAAAGAGCGAGGCAAACCAGTGTATGTCAGCAGTGGTACATTTATTGTCTGGTAAACAAATACCATTCCATTTCATTGCCTTTTTCTTGCAATAATTTAACAGCTGTCATTCAAAATAAAACAAGTTCTGAAGAAACAATGGAGTTTGTGTTACTCGATCTTTAGTTTTCTGTGTAGTGTTTTGTAGATCGGTGGGCCAAAATTAAAAATAAGATTGTTTCCCCTTACGCGATCGACCCTGTCAAAATCGGCCAACTGAATTTTTTTTATTGGAAATTTGCCGTCACTTTTTTTTCTTTTTTTTTCTCGTTTCACTCAAAATTCTTTTTACTGAAAATTCCGTAATTTAGATTCGTTTCGCCAGAAGATCGATATTTCCGCATTACCGAGCACATCTTTGTCATCAAAAATTAAAAAAAGCCTACCTACCTACCCACTTCCAAAATTGTGGGTCGAGTAAGGGGAAACAGAAACATTCTTAATTGTGGCCTTGTAAATTTTGTTGTCCTTTTGTCCTTTTTCTTTTGGATATTGTGTTGTCTGTTTTTCTTCGATTTACGGATTCTAATTACCCCTTTGGTATCTTCAAACTCTTCTAAGAAATCTCAAAACCTTTTTCATACCTTCAACTGTATCCTATTTTTAACTCTGTTGGCCAATGCATTGTTGATAGCTTTGTCAAACTGAAGTAGAACCTTCAAGGCTAATTGTGGCGTTATCTGACTGCACTGAAAGTTAAACAATTAAACAATAAATCTATTATTATAGGAGTGAGTTAGTGATTGTTGTTTAATGCCAAATAAGCAATTTTTCAGCTACACGTTACATTCGATGAGATGATGATGAGGATGACCAACACACTAACCTGGATTTTTATAGTGCTACTATACTGAAACAAGTCCGACGGTAGACATGTCAC
Source organism: Bathymodiolus septemdierum (assembly GCA_963383655.1). NCBI lineage: Eukaryota > Metazoa > Mollusca > Bivalvia > Mytilida > Modiolidae > Bathymodiolus > Bathymodiolus septemdierum. Next base: position 56,737,440 of record OY726527.1, read on the forward strand.
TCCACTCCGACGCATTTTTCAAATAGACGGGTGCCAGGTTGCTGTCGCAATGATCATGTAGCACTTTGATTTATACCCATCAATACAATTAATCAGTTGCGGGTACAACTTGATGTCATAAAGTATGTCAACGACACACTTCAACAGTGTGTTTTCCTGTACAGAGCCATATTACAAGTATGTGCACCGAATATAACGATTCTGAGGGTGACTACATAGTGAAAAAATGTTTCCCCAAGTAAATTTGGTATCAGAAGACAAATCATTCTTCTTTTCAAAGTTTCTTTTTATTGATGTTGACATGTCTTACAAGTCTGTGCACCTCTTCCTGTACCAGCTATGGAGGGCTTGGAATGCAATAATTGCATAGGCACTTGTTTCTGGTAAAAAAAATATACTCAGATACTAATAATACCACAAGGTACGTAACAGTTTATTTGTAAAAAATCTATGTCATTGCGATTTTCGCATTTTTTCAACTCGACGGACGCCAGCATGGGGGAATGGCCTGCATCATCTGAAACTACAATAATTTATCTACAAAATGATGTATAAAACCCCTACCTTTGCTGAACCTCAATAATACAACAGACCTTTTTCTTGGGGTCACGTATCAGCTTTCATCAATCAATACGGAAACTGGTAGGATACAATATTTCGTAGGTGGGAGCTCCCCCCTTTTTACATTTTTTTGTTAAAATGTTATCTTTTTTTTTATTGAAATCAAATGGTTGCTTGGAAGACATTATGATGCTATGGTTTTTTTTTTTTTTTTTTAATGTTTACAACTAGGGACATGAGACAATTCTGACAAAACGGTAATCTCTTTGAGATTAGGATTCCGAAGAAATTTTCTGTCTATATCTTCATCATAGGAGGATGAAGATACAGACACAAAATTTCTTCGCAATCCTAATCTCAACGAGATTAACAAAACGGTTCTCTCTTGACTCTTGGTTGAACATTCACTTTCTTCGACTCCGGTGTGTGTCAAAATAATCATTTTTTGTATCAATCATATGTCTTGAATTTATGGACATGAGAAAAATGTGATTTATACTTGTATTAATTCGTCTAAGCTTTCTTGGAGTGTGTGTCCTAAAGTCGTATTTCGGTAAAGCTGGTAACTCATTTCTTTCTTCAACGGGTGCGAGCTCTTTATATATCAAATCGTGAAGTGTATTGTGACGTCACGATATTGTGCAGTCATGTGTAACGGGTAATATATTTTGCTGATTAGAACAATAGGAACTTGTACATTTACAGATCGGATTTCGGTTTTAATTCCGGTTTTATTTTGCTTCTTGGTAAGATAAGATAAGATAAGATAAGTTTTATTTATAGTCGGCATATTTAAATAACAATACAACACAAGCCCTAGTGGGCTTTTGACGGACATACACAATACAATACAATACAATACAATATTTTTATTCCAATTAAGGTCCCTCGAGGGGCAATAACAAATATACATTCATAATTATATCAAGTTACAACAATACAGAATGGAGACGTATGTTCTTAAACAAGACAATTCTAACTATTTAAATGATATATGTTACAAAAAATATATAAATAAATAAATAGGCTGTGTTCGGCAGCACGACCCGAGGAGAGGCAATGAGTAATGTATAGTTGCAGTGTATCGTATGGTTGAAGAATGGACTACATGTATGCGATTACTTAGCTGGAGGAGACACCAGGGAACGATGCTTAAGAATTGTATTTTGATTCTCCCCGTGGCTGATCCAGCAAAGCAAGCGGCTCAAATACAAGAATAAATAACAGTTAAAAACAACAAAAGCATGCACACAAATTAATAATTTAGATAAAAGCACTCATAGTAGCAAAATACAGCAAATAAGTTAAAGCACACATATAGCATAGACAAGGTAAGCATATACAAAAGTAAAAAAAGTTAATCAAGCACAGTAATAAAAGCTAAAAATAAATAAAAAATAAAATAAAGCTGGTGTTATGAGCTAAAAGCATGTTATACTGCTAAAAAATAAATGAATATAAATAATATAAAAATTGAAAAGACCTTGAAGATATTAATTTTTTTTTACATGCATTACATTTGCATTCATTTCCATTCCAAGATAATAAAATGTTTTTAAATTGGTTAAAATTGGCAATTTTTCCAAAATCATCATTCCATAAAACAGCAGCTGTATATTTAAAAGAGTTCTTACCATAGGTAGTAGTCTTTACTCTAGGTATCTCTACAATATTAGAATATCTAAAACTATATTTACTATTTCTTAAAACAACTAAATCATTTAAACAAGGTGGAGACAATTTATACAATATTTTAAAACATTCTAATGCCAATTTTAAAGCATTCTAATGGTAAAAAGATAAAATAATCAAAGTTTGATAAGTGAAGTAGATTTTTATTTTTCTAATTATTTGGATTGTATTGTCAATTTCATTTTACTCGGCAGAGAAATATACATCGCTGATATTTACACATTTCTGTATATTCAATCATTTTAAATTTTAATAATGACTTCTTCATTTTCTTCACTCTTTTGGTTTTGATGAGCCGTCTTCACAAAATCTTATCCTTTTCTCGAGCATTATTCATAGTTATTTAGTTAAAAACAGTCGACCCGTCTGAATTTTTCACCCAAAAGATTACAAAATTTCAAAAGTGTTCAAGTTGAATTATATTCATATTATACTCATCAGAGACATAGATATGTTTAGTACTAATGTACTAATCTAATTTCTGCAAATAGCTTGTTTGTATACTGTTTATTACATTTATGTATTAGAATGGTTTTTTTTTGTGTAATATGAATCACTGTAATGACTCTGCCCCTTGCTGGGACCTTGATTGGACAATAAAATCTTATCTTATCTTATCTTATCTATTCTGAACTTTTTGAGAACAGTTTGTTATGTATTCTAAAATATGTATAATACCACATCTTGAAAATCGGTAAAATAGTTTATAATAAATTTACACGTTTCTACGAACAAAATATAAGGCAGTTTTGATAAGTAATTTAGTGTAGCTAGATAAGTAATTTAGTGTAGCTAGATAAGTAATTTAGTGTAGCTAGATAAGTAATTTAGTGTAGCTAGATAAGTAATTTAGTGTAGCTAGATAAGTAATTTAGTGTAGCTAGATAAGTAATTTAGTGTAGCTAGATAAGTAATTTAGTGTAGCTAGATAAGTAATTTAGTGTAGCTAGATAAGTAATTTAGTGTAGCTAGATAAGTAATTTAGTGTAGCTAGATAAGTAATTTAGTGTAGCTAGATAAGTAATTTAGTGTAGCTAGATAAGTAATTTAGTGTAGCTAGATAAGTAATTTAGTGTAGCTAGATAAGTAATTTAGTGTAGCTAGATAAGTAATTTAGTGTAGCTAGATAAGTAATTTAGTGTAACTAGATAAGTAATTTAGTGTAGCTAGATAAGTAATTTAGTGTAGCTAGATAAGTAATTTAGTGTAGCTAGATAAGTAATTTAGTGTAGCTAGATAAGTAATTTAGTGTAGCTAGATAAGTAATTTAGTGTAGCTAGATAAGTAATTTAGTGTAGCTAGATAAGTAATTTAGTGTAGCTAGATAAGTAATTTAGTGTAGCTAGATAAGTAATTTAGTGTAGCTAGATAAGTAATTTAGTGTAGCTAGATAAGTAATTTAGTGTAGCTAGATAAGTAATTTAGTGTAGCTAGTAGCATATCTTGAAAATAGTTTAATGATAACAAATATTTTAGAATTTTCAGGTTTCTACTAAATTGTAATGATGAATTTGCTGTGATAATTCGCTCAACAATTCTATAAATAAAGCTACCTATCAAATATCACTGTCACTAGTGGAGCAGGAACTGACTTCCCTTCCGGAGCACCCGAGTTCACACCCGGTTTTTAGTGGGATTCGTGTTACTCGATCTTTAGTTTTATTTGTATGTTTTATAGATCATTGTTTGTCCTTTTGTACTTTTTCTTTTGGCCATGGTGTTGTCTGTTCTTCTTAGATTTACGGATTCTGATTACCCCTTTTGTATGTTCAAACTCTTTTTCTATTTTAAATCCGGGACTTACTCCCAGATTATAGACAAGGGAACAACATTATTTGGATTCCTGACACACAAAATAAAATGGTAGAAGGTAATGGTCTTCAAACTTCATCGATATTACGGAAGCTCTAAAAATAAGAAAATAAAAATAAAAAGTGTTAAAATCTCAAACTCTAAAAAAAGGAAAGACAGAAATGTTTTGCATACTGCCAGTGAAAAATATGACTTTTTAAACATAGTTAAGACACATATTCCATTAAGATTCAAAGAAAACATTATTAATTTCTATTTTTATTGCTTTAATTGCTGACTAACGCGATAAAATAGTGAAATACATTGGAAAACACCGATAGTACATCGCGCATGTGCTAAGCATAATTGTGCTATTTAGAAAATAGTTTTTTGTTTACAAAGCGAAAGTAGCATGCCATATCAGAATGATGACTAATTAACAGATTACGTTGACCACATGGAGAATTGAGGACTGCGACATCGCCACATCTGGTTAACTGACGTTCTTCTACTTCTACAATATATAAGAGGCCGCCTTCAACTAACTGAAGATTCCGCCAATTACGTTGGGTACTGCGTTTTGCCCTCTAAAAATTTACAATTTTACTTAGAAAATGAAATTTAATGAGGTTTTTTTTTTTGTTTTTTGTTTTTACTTTTGATTTTAAGATAAAACTATATACAAGGGGTTTTGATGAACTAGTGGTTAATGAGTGAGACAGCTGATTTGAATGACTCAACAGAGTCACTCATCACAGTGTTCAGGGGGAGACGTTATTTAACGTGACTTTATTTGATATGGAATAGAGACAGGTAACAGGTTATGTAATATGCTGAATGTATATATATAAATAAACAAGCCCTTGCAAACAAAATTTATAAATCATTTTCTAAAAAAACCCATACCAAACTGAAACGTAGTATCACACTTGTTGTAAATCAGATGCATAAATATAAAAAATGAGTTGCATAGGCCTAAATAAACGTTAGAGAATACCGAAGGGGCTATCAAGAATGGACAATCCAGAGAAACTGATTACGGTACACAAGAACAAGAAAAACAAAACAGAAAAGCAACACAATATGTGTTGGACATGTACACCACAAAACGTAAACAAATACAAATAATGTAGATAAGACAACAAGTAGTATCTTCGACGTATTGATACAGATACAGACAAACAATTGATAATCTAAATACCAACAATGATTTGTATTGGATAGTAGATCTATACAAATCCTTGATAACAAGGACCGTAAATAATTTTGTATCAATTACGTTTTTTGTGTGTGCAAATAATAAAAATCCGTGTTTCTGTGTCGACATTATATTTTGTCAAATGTCAAATAAAGGTACTTGTCTGTGCCGTTCTAACTTTTATGTTACCTTTTAACTATTCGATTTTATTTTTATCCCATCCACGTGACTACGTGTGTCCAAAATGGCCGAAGGTGGTGGGGAAAAGCAGTTTATTGGGAAATTGCTGCAAAAACAAACAAAATATGGAACAAATTCGCCATTGACACAGAAAAGCTCAGTTTACATAAAACATTTAATTGGAAAAGCTGATACGTTGATGGGTATAGCATTAAAATATGGAGTAACGGTAAGAATTGAGATCTTTTTACACTTTTATGAAAAAAAAATATGTCAACATATGATTGTCGTGAACATGCATGGTCAATGACAATGACAACAAACCACTGTCAGAATTTACTATTCAAGTTTTAATGAAATCAATCTGATATGAAGTTGGTCGATTTAGACTGGACTTTTTGGATGATGTTATTTTGCAATATATAGATATATATGGACGTTATAATATATGCATCCAAGTTCCAACTAAACGAAATCAAAAATCACTGTAGATGTGCACCTACAATGTATCCTTACTCTTGGCCAATGTGTGTGTCAATAAATAAAAAAGGGAGGTCATATCATGTAGCAGTAGGAAATATTATTATATATACTGACAATAGTGGAAAATAAAGAAAAAGCAGTGAAGTTTCACTATTATATAATGTAGTGATTGAAATGAGCAAGGAATGTAAACATGTTTTTTTTTTAAGTTGATCTGTTCTGGTAATTTTGCAGATTTGGGAACTGTCAGTAGGTGTTATTTCATTTTCAGAAGAGTTTTTGAACAACCCTGTGTACTTTTTAGCTACTTTTTGACTTTTTTGCATCTATTTGATATGTTAGTGTAAACAATATTTATTGAATAAATATTGTTTACACTAACATATCAAATAGATGCAAAAAAAGTTTGATATGTTGAACTTTACACTTTGATAATTTAACTATCTGGAGTGGAGAAATTTGTAATCCACTGATAGCAGAAGGAGAATATATTAGTAGTTTTTTCTTCTAAAAAATAACATCAAAAGAAGAGTAACAAAAAGTATATTTTATTTTAAAATTACTCTGTATAATATTATTTTATTTATTAGATTTATTAGATTTTTGGACATGTATCACTGTCGTATATCTATAAATGCTTCCATTAATTACCCAGAGTAGCAACACAGCTGCACATACATGTACCTTATTGGTCAATATAAATTGACAAGTCATTTTATTGTTCAATAAATCATTTTATTGTTAATTACACCTTATATAACAATCCTGGATTTTGATTGGTTAATAGCCGGTGTATTTTCATATTTAGGATTAATTTCGTTCATTTTTACCGCTGCCAGGGTATTTGCATGAGAATTTACCTTTTTTACCCTTGCGTGCATCAAACCGCCAAATTCATTCAGAATATTTCTTCTTTACCTTTATACGTAAAGTAACGTAATTAATCAAATTTGAAACCCAGAAGTGTTCCGAAGTAAAGGATTTAACTTTTATTCACTCTGCCGTGGTATTTGCGAAAACGTATTTCACTTTTTTACCCTCACGTGCCGCAAACCGCCAAATTCATTCAGAATACATGTACTTCAACCACTGTCTAACAAAACAAATCAAATATTCCTGAAAACGACAAACAAAAGGTATTATTTATTTAGCAGTGTTCTAAATAATATTCGGTGTAATTAAACAGATATATCATGTTTGGGAGGGGTATTTGCGAAAAATACCAGTCTTGATACTAAATTTCGTATCGAGACTGGTATTTTTCGCAAATACCCCTCTCAAACATGATATATCTGTTCATTAGTCCTTGATATGTACTGATTTTGCTGTCATATCATATTTTTATATATATATGTTAAACAATCATGACTGTTAAATGTAAATGCCCCCTTGGGGACTTGATTTGGAAAATAAAATTATTCTATTCTATTCTATAATAGATTCTATCAAGCATATTATTGCACATTTTTGACATTTTCATTATGATTGTATAAAACAGAAGACGTATTTCATAGAAAAAGACCTAATGTCATGATGTCTTCTAACTGTAAATTTATCAGAATAGTAAACAAGAAGATATGTCCTCTAGGTTGATCCACTTCCTTTCACAATTCAATATCAATTCAATTATTTATTATCTATGTATTTAATTCCTGTGTTGTGAAGATAGTCATCTCTGTACCTCTGTAAACTGGTTATGAGAAATAAAGATATAATCAAGTTGTTTTGTATCCATATCATATTATTTTTTTGAAGTAAATTTAATTTTTAATGTTCATTAAGAATTTTTTGTACTATATTATTGGAATTTATGTGTGTATTTTTGGGGATATATTATTGCACATGCATCTCCAATGAATAATAATACTCTTTGAGATACTGAGACTAAAAGACAAAATATGAGAAATTTTAAAAGAAAGAAAAATAACCATTAAATTTTATGAAAAAATTTATGGTATTTTTGAAATTTTGACTTTCTTATTGCAATTTATTACAAATTTTACATAATAAAGGCACAAAACAATCTACATGTATTCCATTTTAATTTAATATATGGTGCATTACTACTTACCTTTCATGACAAGGACCCAACAATTATATAATTTTTTTATATTATGTAAATCAGTGGAAATAAGTAAAATGTCAGGCTTATGCTTAGTTTTATAATTTATTGAATAACAATAAATACATATAATTTAAATGAAGTAGAAATGACAAAATTTTGTCAGCTTAATACATAATATATGTTATTTAATTATTGATTTTTACCTACTGTGAAACTATTTCAATTAGCAGTGATTAGGATTTTTTAATTAATGGCTATTTAAAAAACCAAGTCCTATTAACATGTACATTGTATTTATCATGAATATTCATGATTTTAAATCTCATCATGATATGTTCTATTAGCATATATGTATTTATCATGAATATTCATGAATTTTATGTATAAATCTCATCCAGTCAACTCTTTGTTTTCAATTTCATATTAGAAGTTAATGAAAGCTGACATATATACCAAATTTAATAATAATTTTTTTTAAAACGACCAAACTCTTGAATTTTTCCATTTACAAACATGTTGGAATTTTGTAAAGAAAAAATTATCTTGCGAAATTTTAATGAGGAGCTTATGACTAAGAAAAATTCATTTTATGTGAACACATCATTACAAAAACAGATACATTAATGGGAATAGCTTTGAAATACAACATGACTAAGAATATTTAAGTGAGTGTGTGATTGTTGTTTAACACCAATTCAGCAATTTTTCAGCTATATCATGACGAGAACAAGTTAATTTTCAATGAGATGATGATGAGGTCCACTTTGTACAAGACGAACATGCTGAGTGGATTTTTATAATGCTATTTCACTGAAACAACAGTCTGCGTGTAGACATGTCGCTCCGCTCGGACACATTATTCTGATTCCAAGTCAACCAGTCTTTGCTCTTTCTCCTTAATACTGCATTTTAGCAGAAAAGCAACAAATACCAATTTTATAGTCTTTGGTTTGATCGACCAGGGCTCAAACCCATGATCTACCCTACTCGAGGCGAGCACGCTTAGCAATTTTTGAAGAATTGTATTAAATTTACGTTTATTTTCGAAAATGTTAGACATAAACATAAAGTATAGAAGTTTGTTTTTCTTCCTGTAAGCTTTTGATGAATATTTTAGGGTTTAGGGCTACTTTCAACAATATTACAGTTATATCTTGGCAGTCAGTTTTATTGGTGGAGGAAACCGGAGTACACAGAAAAAACCACTGACCTGTTGCAAGTCACTGACATACTTTATCACATAATGTTGTATCGAGTACATCTCATCTGAGCGGGATTCAAACTCACGACATTAGTAGTAATAGGCACTGATTGCATAAGTAGTTGTAAATCCAACCCATATTATCACGACGACCACTACCTGCTAGGATAACTGAAATTATAATTCATAATAATTTTTTAATTACTGGTAATTTTTTAGTAATTATTTTTTTCACTGAGGAAAATTATTTTAGAATTTTTGATTATATCTTTCTTTCTTTATTTCTCAATAAACCATTGCAATACATAGGTATAGAGAATTACAAAACTATTTACAAATATATACATGTACAATTACAGTTACAGAGAAACAGAAATGGACACAGGGATTAGCCCGGAGCACACACACCTTCATCTATGACTTTTCATTTTACCTAATTTCAAGCGATCTAATGTTTTCGTTACTGTCATAATATTTTTTAAGTTTAAGAACATTTGACCTATTTCTAAGTAACTTGGGATGAAGTTCTTACGGTTTTGCTCAAAGTATCGACATTGTAAAATATATTGAAATTCATCTCCAATGGTATTTGTGTCACAGAGGAGACATTTCCTATTGTTTCTTTCAATATTTTGCCACCTTCCTATTTCAATCAGTAATCTATGATTAGTGGTTCTAAATTTACATAAAATAATGTCATTTTTGAGTCAAAAATTTCAAGATATGGTTCAGGCATAAAATTGTCTTTAAATAACCTGTAAGGAAATGACCATTTAACTTGAAGGGGTGGGGTGGGGTGGGGGGGGGGAGGTTATGGTTTTTTTCTAAAAAAATATTCTGATTCCCAATGTTGCTGAAAAAAATATTCTGATTTTGGTGGAGGAAAAAAAAAAATAATCTGATTGAGAGTTTTTGTCATATAATCTAAGTTAAATTCTGGAAAAAAAAATCACGCTTTGCACGACAAAAAAAAAATATTCTAACTCTTGTGTTGTCTGAAAAAAAAATTCTGAACGAAACAAAAAACCATAACCCCCCCTTCAAGTTAAATGGTCGGTCCCTAAGTTAAGGCTTTTGTGGAATTTTCAGTTTGTGAGTGCCATAGTTGGTCTTTAAGCATTTGTTTTACTAATGAAATAAACCAGTCACTATTTATAAAAGTCTGTGTGTTCCAAATACAGGCCAATTCACATTCATTTATAATGTTATGAAAAATTTTTAACCATTGAAGATTAACATCATTCACTGTATACATTTCAAAACATAATCTTTATATTATTAATGACAATTTAGATTCTTTACCTAACAACTATTTTGACCAAAACGACAGAATTCTAATTTTTACATCTAGCACAATAGGATATCTTCCTAACTCTCCGTAAATCATATATGTGAGCATCAAATTTTTTAACTGTAGAAGTAGTTTACAAAATTTTATATGAACTCTTTCAATTATCTCTATGTTACCAAGTCCCCATATTTTACAGCCATATAATAATGTGGGTTTTACCATTTTGTCAAATAGGTCTAGTTGACAATTTATCGAAAGACTATGGATTCTACCAAGTTTCAAAACCTCATACATTGCTTTTGTACCTTTATGAAGAGCAAACATCTTGGATTTATAAAAATTAGCATTTTTTGTTAATAACACACCCAAATAAATAAATTCATCAACAATTTCTAGTTGTTTTCCGTTAAAGTTAAATTTAAGATTATTAGGAGTTCTTCCTTGCGGAAAAACCACAATTTTACTTTTTTCTACATTAACTTTTAGTCTCCAGATATTGCAGTAATCACTAAAGGAATCCCAACTGTTTTTGAAGGTGAGCACCAGACTCTGCCATTATAACAGTATCATCTGCATATAAGATTATGAAAAGTTTCAAATACAAATTTAATTTATCTTTTAGTTCAGAAGAGACGGTCTTCAATCCTTCCATGTCAAATGTTTCCAAAATAGTTTCTAAGTCGTTTAAAAATAAAGCAAAGAGGAAAGGGGATAAGTTTTCTCCCTGTCTAACCACATTACTACATGGGAAAAATTCTGACATAGAGTTTTTATATACAATTCGTAATTTCGTATCTTTATACATATTTACAATTACATTAAACATATTTCCATTCATATTATTAAGTAATAATTTGTGCCAGAGCTCATCTCACCAAACAGCGTCAAATGTCTTTGCAAAATCTACAAATACACAATATATCTGTTTTTTCTTATTTCATCACAGATTTTGTTCACTCATTGATATTGTGTATGTAACATTATCCAAATTTAAAGGTGACCTTGCATTGACAACTGAAGGTTACAGATGTGTAAATTATTTCAATGAGAAACATTCCTTTTAAATTTGTTGTTTAATGTGATATCTATTCATTGGTCCTTGATATGTAGTGATTTTGCCCTCATGCACTGTTTTATATATATGTTAAACAATCATGACTGTTAAAATGTAAATGCCCCCTTGTGAACCTGATTTGGAAAATAAAATTATTCTATTCTATTCTATAATAGATTCTATCAAGCATATTATTGCACATTAGCTTTTGACATTTTCATTATGATTGTATAAAACAGAAGACGTATTTCATAGAAAAAGACCTAATGTCATGATGTCTTCTAACTCTGTAAATTTATCAGAATAGTAAACAAGAAGATATGTCCTCTAGGTTGATCCACTTCCTTTCACAATTCAATATCAATTCAATTATTTATTATCTATGTATTTAATTCCTGTGTTGTGAAGATAGTCATCTCTGTACCTCTGTAAACTGGCTATGAGAAATAAAGATATAATCAAGTTGTTTTGTATCCATATCATATTATTTTTTTGAAGTAAATTTAATTTTTAATGTTCATTAAGAATTTTGTGTACTATATTATTGGAATTTATGTGTGTATTTTTGGGGATATATTATTGCACATGCATCTCCAATGAATGATAATACTCTTTGAGATACTGAGACTAAAAGACAAAATATGAGAAATTTTGAAAGAAAGAAAAATAACCATTAAAATTTATAATAAAATTTATGATATTTTTGAAATTTTGACTTTCTTATTGCAATTTATTACAAATTTTACATAATAAAGGCACAAAACAATCTACATGTATTCCATTTTAATTTAATATATGATGCATTACTACTTACCTTTCATGACAAGGACCCAACAATTATATAATTTTTTTATATTATGTAAATCAGTGGAAATAAGTAAAATGTCAGGCTTATGCTCAGTTTTATAATTTATTAAATAACAATAATAAATACATATAATTTAAATGAAGTAGAAATGACAAAATTTTGTCAGCTTAATACATAATATATGTTATTTAATTATTGATTTTTACCTACTGTGAAACTATTTCAATTAGCAGTGATTAGGATTTTTTAATTAATGGCTATTTAAAAAAACCAAGTCCTATTAACATGTACATTGTATTTATCATGAATATTCATGATTTTAAATCTCATCATAATATGTTCTATTAGCATATATGTATTTATCATGAATATTCATGAATTTTATGTATCAATTTCATCCAGTCAACTCTTTGTTGTCAGTTTCTTATTAGAAGTTAATGAAAGCTGATGTATGTACCAAATTTAATAATAATTTTTTTTAAAACGACCAAACTCTTGAATTTTTACATTTACAAACATGTTGGAATTGCGAAAATTTAATGAGGAGATTGTGGCTAAGAGAAATTCATGTTATGTGAAACACATCATTACAAAAACAGATACATTAATGGGAATAGCTTTGAAATATAACACGACGGTAAGAATATTTAAGTGAGTGTGTGATTGTTGTTTAACACCAATTCAGCAATTTTTCAGCTATATCATGACGAGAACAAGTTAATTTTCAATGAGATGATGATGAGGTCCACTTTGTACAAGACGAACATGCTGAGTTGGATTTTTATAATGCTAGTTCACTGAAACAACAGTCTGCGGGTAGACATGTTGCTCCACCCGGACACATTATTCTGATTCCGAGTCAACCAGTCTTTGCTCTTTCTCCTTAGTGCTGCGTCTTAGCAGAAAAGCAACAAATACCAATTTTATAGTCTTTGGTTTGATCGACCGGGGCTCAAACCCATGATCTACCCTACTCAAGGCGAGCACGCTTAACCATTACGCCACCGATGTGGTTAGCAATTTTTGAAGAATTGTATTAAATTTACGTTCATTTTCGAAAATGTTAGACATAAACATAAAGTGTAGAAGTTTGTTTTTCTTCCTGTAAGCTTTTGATGAATATCTTAGGGTTTAGGGCCACTTTCAACAATATTTCAGTTATATCTTGGCAGTCAGTTTTATTGGTGGAGGAAACCGGAGTACACAGAGAAAACCACCGACCTGTCGCAAGTCACTGACAAACTTGATCACATAATGTTGTATCGAGTACATCTCATCTGAGCGGGATTCAAACTCACGACGTTCGTAGTAATAGGCACTGATTGCATAGGTAGTTGTAAATCCAACCCATATGATCACGACGACCACTACCTGCTATGATAACTTAAATTATAATTCATAATAATTTTTTAATTACTGGTAATTTTTTAGTAATTTTTTTTTTTCTGAGGAAAATTATTTTAGAATTTTTGATTTTATCTTTGTTTCTTTCTTTATTTCTCAATAAACCATTGCAATACATAGGTATAGAGAATGACAAAACTATTTACAAATATATACATGTACAATTACAGTTACAGAGAAACAGAAATGGACACAGGGATTAGCCCGGAGCACACACACTTTCATTTATGACTTTTATCATTTTACCTAATTTCAAAAGATCTGATTTTTTTGCTATGGTCATAATATTTTTAAATTTAAGAACATTTGGTCTATTTCTAAGTAACTTGGGATGAGGTTCTTATGATTTTGCTCAAAGTATCGACATTGTAAAATATAATGAAATTCATCTCCAATGGTATTTGTGTCACAGAAGAGACATTTCCTATTGTTTCTTTCAATATTTTGCCACCTTCCTATTTCAATCGGTAATCTATGATTAGTAGTTCTAAATTTACATAAAATAATGGCATTTTTTCAGTCCAAAATTTCAAGATATGGTTCAGGCATAAAATTGTCTTTAAATAACCTGTAAGTTAAGGCTTTTGTGGAATGTTCAGTTTGTGAGTGCCATAGTTGATTATACTGGTCTTTAAGTGTTTGGTTTACTAATGAAATAAACCAGTCACTATTTATAAAAGTCGGTGTGGTCCAAATATAGACCAATTCACATTCATTTATAATGTTATGAAAAATTTTTAACCATGGAAGATTAACATCATTCACTGTATGCATTTCGAAATATAATCTATATATTATTAATGACAATTTAGATTCTTTAGCTAACAACTATTTTGATCAAAACGACAGAATTCTAATTTTTACATCTAGCACAATAGGATATCTTGCTAACTCTCCGTAAATCATATATGTGGGCATCAAATTGTTTAACTGTAGAAGTAGTTTACAAAATTTAATATGAACCCTTTCAATTATCTCTATGTTACCAAGTCCACATATTTCACAGCCATATAATAATGTGGGTTTTATCATTTTGTCAAATAGAGTTTTTATATACAATTCGTGATTTCGTATCTTTACACATATTTACAATTACATTAAACACATTACCATTCATATTATTAAGTAATAATTTGTGCCAGAGCCCACCTCGCCAAACAGTGTCAAATTCCTTTCCAAAATCTACAAACACACGATATAACTTTTTTTTCTTATTTCATCACAGATTTTGTTCACTCATTGTATACATGTATGTAACATTATCAAAATTTAAAGGTGACCTTGCATTGACAACTGAAGGTCACAAATGTATCAATTATTTCAATTACATACAAATATTCCTTTTAAATTTGTGGGTTAATATGAGAGAAAGAAATTAAATTATGTGAATATTTAATAATTTAATTTGCAAAATGTTAAAAAGTATGCAACATTAAATGTAAAGGTTATGATATCAAATTTTGTTCCCTTCTTAAAACCAATCTAAGCAAAAGTATAAAAAGTAAAATTACACAACTACGTATCAGTGTTCATTGTTTAAATATAGGGCGGGGTAGATATAATAAACCTAAAATTTCAAGAGAAGAACGATTCTGCAAATTCTGTACTGAAGTAGAGACAGAAGAACATTTTTTTGATATCATGCCATAAATATAAAGATATAAGGAAAACTTTTTTCCAGTCTTATGGTTTAGATCTAAAAGATTCACATAATACTTATTTTTTACTGTCTAAACTTTTAAATCCAAAAAATATTATTGAATGTAATTATTTATATAAATTCATTAGGGATGCATTAGAAATAAGAAACACTTCTTAAAATATGTGTACAACTGTGTTATTATATACTGCATGTAACTTTTAAATGTTGTTTTGTATACTATCATATGATTTGTAATGGAGAACACTAATGTATTATTACTAGTTATCATTAATAAAGAATTGAATTGAATCAGTACATAGTGTCACGTTCAGCTATTTTTCAGTCAATCAAACTACCAGACTTTATGTGTGGGAGTTCAGTTGAGAGGGAAAGGGGAAGGTTCAAAGACTTCCTGACTCGTTAAACCTCCTGACAAGGATACAAATGAAGGTATCAGACTGGAAACTTTGACCAAGGATAGGTGTCCATAAACCTTAGTACTTGAGGTGGTTATCACGACATGAATCCATATCAGTGGTCAGAAGTCGGCGATGACCTTTAAATTGCCACTGTGCCACCCATCGTTTTTTTAGATCATCTTACAAATTTGCATACAATTTGTAAACAAATTATTTTTCAAACAGCGAGTACAATATACCGGTACTATGTCCATGAAAAAAAAATTCTAGTGCACATTCTTTTTTTATTTGTATTGGGGGGGGGGGGGGGGGGAGTCAGTGGCTTTTTTGTTCTACAATTACAGTCAAACCTGTATTAAGAGGTCACCTTTAGGACAAAGACAAAGTAGTATTATAAAACAGGTGACCTCTTAAAACAGATTCAATTCATATGAAATTTTCTATGACAGGATAAGATAAAGGTGACCTTTTAATACAGGTCCCTGCTTAATAGAGGTGACTGCATGGGCAGGTTTGACTGTACTTCATAAACAATTGTTCTACAATTACAGTCAAACCTGTATTAAGAGGTCACCTTTAGGACAAAGACAAAGTAGTATTATAAAACAGGTGACCTCTTAAAACAGATTCAATTCATATGAAATTTTCTATGACAGGATAAGATAAAGGTGACCTTTTAATACAGGTCCCTGCTTAATAGAGGTGACTGCATGGGCAGGTTTGACTGTACTTCATAAACAATTTTTTTAATGTAAAACTCATGACCAATATCTTAAGATGAGTAACACTATGAATATTTTGTACTGTTACCTAAAATAGAAAACATATAATTTTTTAGATAGGTATTGTATAGATATATTTATTATCTAGAGTAGGGATGTATCCGAGATATATTTGTTGACAAATCGCTCAGACAAACTATTTAGGTGAAGGTCGTTGATGAGAGGTAGCAAGGTACCTTAGGGATTTTTTATATACCATCAAACCTGCCCATGCTGTCACCTGTATTAAAAGGTCACCTTTTTCTTGTCCTGTCATAAAATTTCATATGAATTGAACCTCTTTTAAGAGGTCACCTGTCTTATCAAGCCACTTTTTCAATACCCCAAAGGTGACCTCTTAATACAGGTTGGACTGTATATGGAAAACGAGTATGTAAATCCTAGCTAGGTCTGTTTATATTGATAATTTATTTAGACAAACTTGTGAGGTGAAGGTCATTGACTAGAAGTACATTGTAGCAAGGTGCTGTAGGGTAAAAAAAAATTTATACCAAAAATGAGTTATGTAAATCTGAGGTCTATTTACCATTATATTGACAATTCTCTTAGACTAACTTTTTAGGTGAAGGTTGTTATTAGAGGTAGGAAGGTGCTATAGGGATATTTTGTTTTCAATATCGAAAATGTGTAGACAAATTCTCTTTTAAAATGTGTAGACAAATTCTCTTTTAAAATGTGTAGACAAATTCTCTTTTAAAATGTGTAGATAAATTCTCTTTTAAAATGTTGTTTTGGCATTATTATAATCACTGTTAGTTCTAAAACTTCTTTTTTATGATAATGACTATGATCTTGATTTGAATACTGTAATGAAATTGATGTACATTGTATTGTGCCTTGCCATAGATCTGTCTATTGCATGTTATAACACCTACCCCTGTCTCTCTCTCCCGTGATAGTTGAGTGACAGACTCGTCAGATGACCGATTGACCACATGAAGACATACTGGCATATTATCCACTATTTATTTATTTAACATTATGTTATCCGTTTTTATCATATACATACATGTGTATTTCAAAATATTTTGTGATATTATTCACGAGATTCAAACTTTATCACATAATGTTGGATTAGGCACAGCATTTATAAGTTTAGATATATCATGGGGATATAAAGTAAATAATATATGAATGTAGATCAATGGCTGCCATCTTTAAAAAAGAAAAAGCAGAAACCTAATATTGCCACAAGCATATTGTTTTCGTCCAGTCCGTCCATCACAAAAGTTTGTGTGCACGACTTCCTACATTTTAAATAGAAATTCCTTAAATCTTTGCTTGAATTGTATATTATCATATAGGGAAATCATGCATCGATTATTTTGATTGGAACATTTTGAAAGAATTATTGCCGTTTTTGACTTAAAGGGGGGTGGGGTGGCGTCTTATGTTTTTTTTGGTCAAAAACAAACCTTTGATGTTATTTAATTTACACTAGTGTCTAATTTCAGTAAAATGTGTAGGGTCAGCTCTTGTCCATGGTGTGCTATACTCCGAACATCTACATGTTATGTGTATGCATAATTAGTTTTTAGCTCACCTTGCCAAAGGCAATGTGAGCTTTTGCCATCACTTGGCGTCCGTCGTCCGTCTGTTGTCCGTTAACTTTTCACATTTTAATCTTCTCCTCTGAAACCCCTCAGCCAAATGAACTGAAACTTGGTAGGAATCATCTATGGAAGGTCCTTTATACAGATTGCTCATTTTGTTCCAATCCATTAACAAACATGGCCACCACAGGCAATTCTTGTTTCTGATTGGCCAATTTTTTTAAATCTTTTCCTCTGAAATCGCTTGGCCAAATGAACCGAAACTTGGTAGGATGCATCTATGGAAGGTCCTGTATAAAGATTGCTGATTTAGTTCCGATCCGTTAACAAGCATGGCCGTCACAGGCCATTCTTGTTTCTGATTGGTCGATTTCTAAAAAAATCTTCTCCTCTGAAACCGCTTTCCCAAATGAACTGAAATTTGGTAGGAAGCATCTATGGAAAGTCCTCTATAAAGAGTGCTCATTTCGTCCCGATCCATTAACAAACATGGCCACCACAGGCAATTCTTTTTTCTGATAGGCCGATTTTGAAAAATCTTCTCCTCTGAAACCGCTGGTCGAAATGAACGGAAACTTGGTAGGAAGCATCTATGGTAGGTCCTCTATAAAGATGCTCATTTTGTCCCAATTAGTTAACAAACATGGCCACCACAGGCAATTCTTGTTTCAGACTGGTTGATTTCTAAAATATCTTCTGTGAAAAGAAAGATAACTCTTGTTTAAATATAGATATCTGTATTCAAAATGCATTTGTCTCTGATACAGATTTTTAAAAATCTTCTCCTCTGAAACCGCTTGGCCAAATGAACCGAAACAAAGATGGCTCATTTCGTCCCAATCCGTTAACAAGCATGGCCGCCACAGGTGACTCTTGTTTCTGTTTGGCTGATTTTTTAAATTCTTCTCCTCTGAAACTGCTTAGCCAAATGAAACGAAACTTGGTATGAAGCATCTATAAAGACTGCTAATTTCGTCCCGATCCATGTACAAACATGGCCGCCGCAGGCAATTCTTGTTTCTTATTGGCTGATTTTTTTAGATTCTCCTCCTCTGAAACCGTTTGGTCAAATGTACTGAAACTTGATAGGAAGCATCTATGGAAAGTCCTCTGTTATGATTGCTCATTTCGTCCCGATCCATTAACAAACATGGCCACCACAGACAATTCTTGTTTCTGATTGGTTGATTTCTAAAACATCTTCTGTGAAACCGCTTTGCCAAATAAACCGAAACTTGGTAGGAAGCATCTATGGAAGGTTCTCTATAAAGATTGCTCATTTAGTCCTGAACCATTAACAAACATGGCCACCACAGGCAATTCTTGTTTCTGATTGGTCGATTTCTAAAAATCTTCTACTCTGAAACAGCTTGGCTAAATGGACCGAAACGTGGTAGGAAGCATCTATGGAAGGTCCTCTATGGGAATTGCTCATTCCATTTTGATCCGTTAACAAATATGGCCGTCTTAGGCAATTCTTGTTTCCTATTGGTCGATTTCTAAAACAGCTTTTCCTCTGAAACCGCTTGGCCAAATGATATGAAACTTGGTAAGAAACATCTATGGAAGGTCCTCTATAGAGATTGCTCATTTTGTCTTGATCCATTAACAAACATGGCTGCCACAGGCAATTCTTGTTTTAGATTGGTCGATTTCTAAAAATCTTCTTCTCTGAAACTGCTTGGCCAAAATGAGCTGAAATTTGGTGAGAAGCACCTATGGAAGGTTCTGTATTAAGTTTCCTCAAAGCAGAATGAAAGGTGAGCGACACAGGCTCAGCTCAGTGCTGAGCCTCTAGTATCAGTATACATTTTGTATATTTATGCAAGTTATTTTTTTTTTCATTATCTTAAAAAAAAGGACTACTTAATAGTAAACTTACAAAGAAATATATTTTGTTTAATTATCCTCAGAATATATTTGAGGTATTTTATAGCCATGGTAATTACAGTAATTTGATTTACCGATGAAATTGTTTTAATTGGTGTTGAAAATTTTAGTAAGTTTTTATTATATATTGGTTTTTTTCTCTAAAATGCAGAAAAATATTATTTTCTTCCTAAAAATATATTCTGTTCATTATATAATTAATGTGGTGATTGCTGAGGAATTAGAAGCAGAAATGAAAGTTTTCCTTTAATCAGTAGATTTCCTCTTTTTTTTTAAAGAAAATATTTGGAAATAAAATGTTTCAAACTTTGGTCCAAACAGCTAGAAATTGAAGGTATTTGGGCACTATATTGGGGATTTCCTCTTTTCTCATTAGTGAACAATTTCTTCTCTGTAGAAGAAAAAAAAACAGTTTACAAATTGTAATTCTATCCAAGACCACTTGGGGAAAAAATGCAAAAAGTAAAATACACCTGTACAGGTAGACTACATGTATGTAATGACACTGGGAAAAAATGAAACAGGAAGTCAGTTAATATTTCCATTCTAGTTTCAAAGGCCATCAAAAAGGTGACGAGGGACCATTTTTTTTTTATTGGTATTGTAATACTGAAATCCCCCTTAAGTGCCATTAAAAGGGAAACAAGGAACCTTTACTTTTCTACCATTGTATTTCCTATTAATACTAAATTCCCCCTAAGTGCCTCTTATAAAAGTCATTAAGTGGACAAAAATGTTCTGATGTTTTTAATAAGATCTTTTGTATAACATGTTAACATTAAAGTCGTTTCTTGCTTAAGGACAAAAACTTAGCACAACAGGAAGTTTAAGACGACATCAGTCGCCACACGTTCAAAATTTTTATTCAAGTAAAAAAAAGAATGCATTTCAAACTATTGTCAATCATGTTGTGAAACCTAGAAATAAATGTGTTGAATTGTTGTTTTTTTGGTTTTTTTTTGATACTTTAAAACATGCACTGCTATTAACACTGTACATTGTGAGTAAGAAGAATTTGGAGATACCAAATGGGTAATCAGAATCCGTGTAATGCCAAATGAGCAAATTTTCAGCTATATTATGGCATGTATTTACACTGAACGTTGGGAGAGTGATTGTTGTTTAACATTCTATGAGTACATTTTCAGCAATATCATGGTGAGAACAGTGTATCATGGTGAGAACAGTGTATCATGGTGAGAACAGTGTATCATGGTGAGGACAGTATATCATGGTGAGAACAGTGTATCATGGTGAGAACAGTGTATCATGGTGAGAACAGTATATCATGGTGAGAACAGTGTATCATGGTGAGAACAGTGTATCATGGTGAGGACAGTGTATCATGGTGAGAACAGTGTATCATGGTGAGAACAGTGTATCATGGTAAGAACAGTGTATCATGGTGAGAACAGTGTATCATGGTGAGGACAGTGTATCATGGTGAGAACAGTGTATCGTGGTGAGAACAGTGTATCGTGGTGAGAACAGTGTATCGTGGTGAGAACAGTATATCATGGTGAGAACAGTATATCATGGTGAGAACAGTGTATCATGGTGATGACAGTATATCATGGTGAGAACAGTGTATCATGGTGAGAACAGTATATCATGGTGAGAACAGTATATCATGGTGAGAACAGTGTATCATGGTGAGAACAGTATATCATGGTGAGAACAGTATATCATGGTGAGAACAGTGTATCATGGTGAGAACAGTGTATCATGGTGAGAACAGTGTATCATGGTGAGAACAGTATATCATGGTGAGAACAGTATATCATGGTGAGTACAGTGTATCATGGTGAGAACAGTGTATCATGGCGAGAACAGTATATCATGGCGAGGACAGTATATCATGGTGAGAACAGTGTATCATGGTGAGAACAGTGTATCATGGTAAGAACAGTGTATCATGGTAAGAACAGTGTATCATGGTAAGAACAGTGTATCATGGTGAGAACAGTGTATCATGGTGAGAACAGTGTATCATGGTGAGAACAGTGTATCATGGTAAGAACAGTGTATCATGGTGAGGACAGTGTATCATGGTGAGAACAGTGTATCATGGTGAGGACAGTATATCATGGTGAGAACAGTATATCATGGTGAGAACAGTGTATCATGGTGAGAACAGTATATCATGGTGAGAACAGTGTATCATGGTGAGAACAGTGTATCATGGTAAGAACAGTGTATCATGGTAAGAACAGTGTATCATGGTGAGAACAGTGTATCATGGTGAGAACAGTGTATCATGGTGAGAACAGTATATCATGGTAAGAACAGTGTATCATGGTGAGAACAGTGTATCATGGTGAGAACAGTGTATCATGGTAAGAACAGTGTATCATGGTAAGAACAGTGTATCATGGTGAGAACAGTATATCATGGTGAGAACAGTGTATCATGGTGAGAACAGTGTATCATGGTGAGAACAGTGTATCATGGTGAGAACAGTGTATCATGGTGAGAACAGTGTATCATGGTGAGAACAGTGTATCATGGTGAGAACAGTATATCATGGTGAGAACAGTGTATCATGGTAAGAACAGTGTATCATGGTGAGAACAGTGTATCATGGTGAGAACAGTGTATCATGGTGAGAACAGTGTATCATGGTGAGAACAGTATATCATGGTGAGAACAGTGTATCATGGTGAGGACAGAGTATCATGGTGAGAACAGTGTATCATGGTGAGGACAGTATATCATGGTAAGAACAGTGTATCATGGTGAGAACAGTGTATCATGGTGAGAACAGTGTATCGTGGTAAGAACAGTGTATCGTGGTGAGAACAGTATATCATGGTGAGAACAGTGTATCATGGTGAGAACAGTGTATCATGGTGAGAACAGTGTATCATGGTGAGAACAGTATATCATGGTGAGAACAGTGTATCATGGTGAGAACAGTATATCATGGTGAGAACAGTGTATCATGGTGAGAACAGTGTATCATGGTGAGAACAGTGTATCATGGTGAGAACAGTATATCATGGTAAGAACAGTGTATCATGGTAAGAACAGTGTATCATGGTGAGAACAGTGTATCATGGTGAGAACAGTGTATCATGGTGAGAACAGTATATCATGGTGAGAACAGTGTATCATGGTAAGAACAGTGTATCATGGTAAGAACAGTGTATCATGGTGAGAACAGTGTATCATGGTGAGAACAGTGTATCATGGTGAGAACAGTATATCATGGTGAGAACAGTGTATCATGGTGAGAACAGTGTATCATGGTGAGAACAGTGTATCATGGTGAGGACAGTATATCATGGTAAGAACAGTGTATCATGGTGAGAACAGTGTATCATGGTGAGAACAGTGTATCATGGTAAGAACAGTGTATCGTGGTGAGAACAGTATATCATGGTGAGAACAGTGTATCATGGTGAGAACAGTGTATCATGGTGAGAACAGTGTATCATGGTGAGAACAGTATATCATGGTGAGAACAGTGTATCATGGTGAGAACAGTATATCATGGTGAGAACAGTGTATCATGGTGAGAACAGTGTATCATGGTGAGAACAGTGTATCATGGTGAGAAAAGTGTATCATGGTGAGAACAGTGTATCATGGTGAGAACAGTATATCATGGTGAGAACAGTGTATCATGGTGAGAACAGTGTATCATGGTGAGAACAGTGTATCATGGTGAGAACAGTGTATCATGGTGAGAACAGTGTATCATGGTGAGAACAGTGTATCATGGTGAGGACAGTATATCATGGTGAGAACAGTGTATCATGGTGAGAACAGTGTATCATGGTGAGAACAGTGTATCATGGTGAGAACAGTATATCATGGTGAGAACAGTGTATCATGGTGAGAACAGTGTATCATGGTGAGAACAGTGTATCATGGTGAGAACAGTGTATCATGGTGAGAACAGTGTATCATGGTGAGGACAGTATATCATGGTGAGAACAGTGTATCATGGTAAGAACAGTGTATCATGGTGAGAACAGTGTATCATGGTGAGAACAGTATATCATGGTAAGAACAGTGTATCATGGTAAGAACAGTGTATCATGGTAAGAACAGTGTATCATGATGAGAACAGTGTATCATGGTGAGAACAGTGTATCATGGTGAGAACAGTGTATCATGGTGAGAACAGTATATCATGATGAGAACAGTGTATCATGGTGAGAACAGTATATCATGGTGAGAACAGTATATCATGGTGAGAACAGTGTATCATGGTGAGAACAGTGTATCATGGTGAGAACAGTATATCATGGTGAGAACAGTGTATCATGGTGAGGACAGTATATCATGGTGAGAACAGTGTATCATGGTGAGAACAGTATATCATGGTGAGAACAGTATATCATGGTGAGAACAGTATATCATGGTGAGAACAGTATATCATGGTGAGAACAGTATATCATGGTGAGAACAGTATATCATGGTGAGAACAGTGTATCATGGTGAGAACAGTGTATCATGGTGAGAACAGTGTATCATGGTGAGAACAGTATATCATGGTGAGAACAGTATATCATGGTGAGTACAGTGTATCATGGTGAGAACAGTGTATCATGGTGAGAACAGTGTATCATGGTGAGAACAGTATATCATGGTGAGAACAGTGTATCATAGTGAGAACAGTGTATCATGGTGAGAACAGTGTATCATGGTGAGAACAGTGTATCATGGTAAGAACAGTGTATCATGGTGAGAACAGTATATCATGGTGAGAACAGTATATCATGGTGAGAACAGTGTATCATGGTGAGAACAGTATATCATGGTGAGAACAGTATATCATGGTGAGAACAGTATATCATGGTGAGAACAGTATATCATGGTGAGAACAGTGTATCATGGTGAGAAGTGTATCATGGTGAGAACAGTATATCATGGTGAGAACAGTATATCATGGTGAGAACAGTATATCATGGTGAGAACAGTATATCATGGTGAGAACAGTATATCATGGTGAGAACAGTGTATCATGGTGAGAACAGTGTATCATGGTGAGAACAGTGTATCATGGTGAGAACAGTGTATCATGGTGAGAACAGTGTATCATGGTGAGAACAGTATATCATGGTGAGAACAGTATATCATGGTGAGAACAGTATATCATGGTGAGAACAGTGTATCATGGTGAGAACAGTATATCATGGTGAGAACAGTGTATCATGGTGAGAACAGTATATCATGGTGAGAACAGTATATCATGGTGAGAACAGTATATCATGGTGAGAACAGTATATCATGGTGAGAACAGTATATCATGGTGAGAACAGTATATCATGGTGAGAACAGTATATCATGGTGAGAACAGTGTATCATGGTGAGAACAGTATATCATGGTGAGAACAGTATATCATGGTGAGAACAGTATATCATGGTGAGAACAGTGTATCATGGTGAGAACAGTATATCATGGTGAGAACAGTGTATCATGGTGAGAACAGTGTATCATGGTGAGAACAGTATATCATGGTGAGAACAGTGTATCATGGTGAGAACAGTATATCATGGTGAGAACAGTATATCATGGTGAGAACAGTATATCATGGTGAGAACAGTGTATCATGGTGAGGACAGTGTATCATGGTGAGAACAGTGTATCATGGTGAGAACAGTATATCATGGTGAGAACAGTGTATCATGGTGAGAACAGTATATCATGGTGAGAACAGTATATCATGGTGAGAACAGTATATCATGGTGAGAACAGTGTATCATGGTGAGAACAGTGTATCATGGTGAGAACAGTATATCATGGTGAGAACAGTGTATCATGGTGAGAACAGTGTATCATGGTGAGAACAGTATATCATGGTGAGAACAGTGTATCATGGTGAGAACAGTGTATCATGGTGAGAACAGTATATCATGGTGAGAACAGTGTATCATGGTGAGAACAGTATATCATGGTGAGAACAGTGTATCATGGTGAGAACAGTATATCATGGTGAGAACAGTATATCATGGTGAAAACAGTATATCATGGTGAGAACAGTGTATCATGGTGAGGACAGTGTATCATGGTGAGAACAGTGTATCATGGTGAGAACAGTGTATCATGGTGAGAACAGTGTATCATGGTGAGAACAGTATATCATGGTGAGAACAGTATATCATGGTGAGAACAGTATATCATGGTGAGAACAGTGTATCATGGTGAGAACAGTATATCATGGTGAGAACAGTATATCATGGTGAGAACAGTGTATCATGGTGAGAACAGTATATCATGGTGAGAACAGTATATCAGTTGCATTTAATGAGATGATGTTGATGTCCGCTTTATACTAGACCAACACGCTTAGTTGGAATTTTATAGTGCTAGCTTACAGAATCAACAGTCGGAGTCTGCGAGTATACATGTAGCTCCTCTCAGACATGACGCTATCAAAACTCGAACCCACAATCTACCATTCTCAAGGCGAGCACGCCTAGCCATTACACCACCGATGCGGTTCACTGTAAATGAGGTCACTTTTGCAACAAAGAAAAAGTGGCCTTATAAGACAGGTGACCTCTTAAGAGGTTCAATTCATATGAAATTTTCTATGACATGACAAAAAAAAAGATGACCTTTTAATGCAGGTGACTGCTTAATAGGGGTGACCACATGGACATGTTAGAATGTATATGTAGATATTCGTTTGTAGGCGAGGTGTACTCAATACAACATTATGTGATTTAGTTCGTCAGGAACTTGCGACAAGTCAGTGGTAATCTCTGGGTACTCCGGTTTCCTCCACCAATAAAACTGACATCCACAATATAACTGAAATATTTTTAAAAGTGGCGTTACCAACCTAATTTTTCTTCTTCTTTCTTTACAGGTTGAACAGATCAAAAGAGAAAACAAATTATGGACGAACGACAGTCTATTTTTACGTGAACACTTATTAATTCCAGTACAGAACGATGATGTGTCGTCTATTCCGGAAAAATATGAAACAGTTGTTATAGACAATGCGTCTCGTGTGCGCTCATCTAGTCAAAGATCAAACGCAAGTGCTAATAGTGACAACAGTGTTAAAAATATGCAAAAAGACTCAACGTCAAAGACGACGACGAATGGCGAGACGGGGATGGATTTCTTATCTAAATACGACTCATCTATAGCACAGTTAAAATCAAATATAGATAAAATTGAGAAAAATGCAAGGTAAATAATTAATAGGTGAACATTGCAGGTAAGAATACGGGGAGGGTCATTGGGGAAGAGGGGGGGGGGGGGGGGGTTCCAATTGTATTAATTAATATTGATATGGAACCAAGAAAAAAATCACTTGCATTGTGTTGATAAAGGTATAGCTTTTTACCAATCTCTTCCAGAGTTATCTAACCTGCCTCTTACATCAACCGGGGCTTTAAACAATCATCACACAAAAATGGCCCAAACACCTGTATAATATAGTATATAATAGGGATTTAGGTCATTGTGTGTGAGTTGATTGTTACCAGCCCCTATGCTGTTAACATCTCAAATTTTACAAGATTTTTGTGATACATGTACTAAAATTAAATTAATCCATACAAATGACCCAATGGTGTAGTTACCCAAGATCGAATTTCAAACATTTATATATTTATCTCACACAGAACTCTCAATAATATTCCAGTCCTCTAAATGAACATTTGAATTTGCTGATTCGAATCAAATTTTTTAATTTATTTTTATATAAAAAATGAGAAATATACTGGTCGGAACAAAGTTTTTCTGGTCTTGAGGACCGGTGTTGATCGTGAGGACTGAATTATTCCTGTCGTTTTCATGGATTCTTTTGTAACATTCCACAATTAAAATTTGTGGTATTCTAAACCATCCTATAGTCATCACCAAATAGCATCCGTATGTAATGCTATATTCATATCCGTTCTGCAGTTCTCGAAATGAAAATTTGAATTTACTGGTCTGAATCAAATTCTTGAATTTATTTTCATATAAAATTTAATGGTTCGAACAAAGTTTTACTGGTCTTGGGCTGGAGAACCAGTGGGCTGGAGAACCAGTGGGCTGGAGAACCAGTGGGCTGGAGAACCAGTGGGCTGGAGATCCAGTGGGCTGGAGAACCAGTGGGCTGAAGAACCAGTGGGCTGGAGAACCAGTGCTCATCATGAGGAATGGTTCTGTTTAATTCTGTTTTTTATTGTGATATCTTCAATGCAAATTAAAATTGTTTGAGACTTTGACAGAGGTTGATATGAGAAGAAGGAAAGATAACTCTGTTTGAGATTGGTGATATACTGGTCTGGACAGGACGTCAAGCATGAATCCATATCAATTGCATGCTTTAAAATATTTCCACTACAGCACAGCAATGTGGTTGCCTACCAAGAGTTGTAAATACCTAGTCTCTTAGTTAACTCAGTTGTATGCATTTATTTTATTTATGAATTTATTATATTGCATCGTATGCTTGCAAGTTGTATATACTATGAAAGTATTTTTATTCGTTGACACCAATTACCGTGGTTTCTGCAAAATGCATTGATCCATGGGTTCATGAATCGTGGTTTCAAACTCTACAGACAACAATCAATGGGAAAATTGTATTTCGTTAGATTTTAATTTCCGTAAATTAAGTGAACCACGAAATCCATGAAAACAAGAACCACCACAAACATACCCGATTATATTATGACGTCAAATTTCAACTTGAGAATCCAAAAACAAGCCTGATTCCATTGTGATGTCAAACTCTCCCAAACATGTCCGATTCGGTCTGACAAACGTCCCGATTTTACAAAGAAACAACATTATCCTTCCATCTTATGCATGTTTACAATTCTGTCCGTGTTTCAGTGTTATTACTATACTATAAAACCATAGATATAAGTGAGTGAAAAGTATAATATTTAGAGAAAACCAAATCATGTAGGGTTAGGACTAGTGTTATGGGTTAGGGTTAGGGTTACAGGTTTTTCTGTATGTACGTGTGGTAAATGTGTTCCATTTGTGACATACACCATTTTGGTTTCTATTACACATAAAAAAGACGAAACTTTTAAAATAGTAAGAATATTACGTGGAAACATTATTTATGATCATAGTCTCATCCATATTTAGAACTGCTGTTATATTATGACGTCAATGTGGTGGACGTTTTCCCTCCAACCAAATCAGATGCGTTTGTGGTGAAAATCGGACGCATTTGTGGGAAGATGACGTAATCGGACATGTTTGAGGAATCGGACAGGTTTGTAGAACCGGACATGTTTGTGAGTCCTACATATATACAGCGAAACCTGTCCAAATTAAACCTGTTTGTGTTTGGTATACATACATGTATGTTAAATTAACAACGATTTCCTCTGTTGGCACTTTATTGAAAGTTTGGTTTATTCAGGGTTCCATTTTACAGTTCTCTAAATGAAAATTAGAATTTACTGAACCCAGTCTTCACACTAACCTACTTGACCGAAGCCCGGGACAAGTAAAACTGGATTCGGACAAGTGAAAATTATGAAAGAATTTATTTGAATAAATAGAAATTGTTTCTAAATTTGGCTTTTGGACAAGTAGGTGAAAAAAATAAGGCAAAGACTGTGGTCTCAATCAATTTTTATGCCCCAGCGATGAAGAGTCGAGGGGCATATTAATTTCCCCCCTGTCCGTCCGTTCATCCGTCCGGATACAGATACATGGTTTGTCCGGCTATCTCCTCCTACAGTTTTGGAGCTACAGCTTTAATATTTTGCAGGATATTTATACACATAATGGAGGTGTGCATATCAACAGGATTTTGATTTTCTTCAAATATTCTCAAAATGACAGGTAGTTGAACTTAGTCATTTTGTTCTTCCGTCCAGATATAGATACATGGTTTGTCTGGCTATCTCCTCCGACAGTTTTGGAGCTACAGCTTTAATATTTTTTAGGATGTTTATACACATAATGGAGGTGTGCATGTCCACAGGATTTTGATTTTCTGCAAATATTCTCAAGATGACATGTAGTTGGACTTAGTCATTTTTTTCGTACTAGCTGCATAAAGGGAACATGGTTTGTCCGGCTAACTCCTCCTACAGTTTTAGAGCTTCAGGTTTAATATTTTGCAGGATGTTTATACACATAATGGAGTTGTGCATATCAACAGGTTTTGATTTTCATCAAATATTCTCTAAATGACAGGTAGTTGAACTTAGTCATTTTGTTTGTCCGTCCGGATATAGATACATGGTTTGTCCGGCTATCCCCTCCTACAGTTTTGGAGCTACAGCTTTAATATTTTGTAGGATGTTTATACACATAATGGAGGTGTGCATGCCCACAGGATTTTGATGGTCAGACGGGGGCGTCATTTGTGTCTTACAGACACACTTCATTTTTTTTAAATCACTCCTAACAAAGCAACTTTGTCCATAATTATCAAGTGCGGGGGCATACTTCTTTTCTAGTTTGAATTTATTTTTGTATAGAAACTGAAAAATTTACTGGTTCAAACAAAATTTTACCAATATTGGGCTGGAGGACCGGTGCTCATCGTAAGGACTGCGTTTAGGCCGGAGGACTGGTGCTCATCGTAGGGACTGCGTTTAGGCAGGTTCCACTGTATACATATCAGTCTTGTGTTTAGTCTTACTTTAAAAAAATAAATTAGTGTAACCTGCCAAAACTGTCCCTATCCAATTTTATCAGTAATTCACAATTTTTGTTATTTTTTGTAAAAAGAACAAAAATGAAAAAAAACATTTGTCTTGTTCAGCATTCTCCCTTTCAGAATTAATAATATATAATTATTGTAATTTTATATGGGAAATTAAAGACAGATATGTGAAGTTAATATACATTTTTTGTACCTAAGGAATACATTTAATTAATTTAAAAAACAATATTTTTGTAGATTGTTTATTCCTCAAGTAATGGTGACCGTAGCTATCCTGTTTATGCTTTTCAGTTTTATTGCTCCCAAACACTTAGAATTATTTAGCTTTCCAATCTTTCGATTTTGAGTGTTTTTTTTGGGGGGAGCACCATAAGTGAGAAAGCTTAAGAATGCCCGACAGTTTTTTGGGGGGAACTTCGACTTCTCTTCTCGTCACCTTATACCTGACAAAAGATAAAAAAAAATAGCATTATGTCAGTTTAAAAATAGGTACCTGACCTGTAGTGTACATGGAAAAACAAAATTCAGTTCGATCCTGTAATTTTAATTTCAAAATGTCTTAATATTTTTTCAGTTCTAACAGTTTTTTGGGGGAACTTTGACTTCGTCTCGATCCTATAATTATAATTATAAAATGTTTAATATTTTTCAGTTCTAACACAAATGTTTATACTGACACAGCTGCACATGAAATTACCTCCCCTTTTGTTCTAACTCTCCCAGACAGTGAATGTTAACAAGGGGTTAAATGGTTTATTTTGAGGTAAATAGTCAACTTTAGTTTGTTAGTTATTGCATGTAAGAACAGCTTTATTAATTTAGCAGGAATGGCTTTAGTTTTTGATCTGCATTTCTTGGTGTTTTTTTTCAGTGGCACAGGACAAGTAAAACTGGATTCGGACAAGTGAAAATTATGAAATTTTACTACATTTAGCTTTTGGGCAAGTAGGTGAACAAATTTAAGGCAAAGACTGTCTTAGGAAAAAACATTTCTGTTAATTATTTATAGATATTTTAATATTTAATTTTCTTTCTTTTCTACATGTTATTTCATTTTTGTTACTGTAAAAAACCTCGTATTAGCCGCAGAAATTTACTCTTGAAGGGATTTTCGGGAATGGGGTGCAGATTATTTAAACTACGATATATTATTTATAATATTAAAATGTTTTCATATCTCAAAAAAATTCTTTATTGATTTGTAAAATTTGTTCACACCACACTATAGCTGATATACTGCTGAAGTTGATGTTAGACATCAATCAATCAATCAATCAACTTAGTAATCTTACAATTTTTTAAACCATTATCCCTGGAACTCTTGTCATATTTTTTTTACAGATTGTTATATTTTATCTAGATTAATTAACCTTCTCGGTGGTATAATTGTTAGCATGCTCTCCTCGAGTGCGGCAGATCTGGATTCGAGCAGCGATCTGGTTAAACCAAAAATCATAAATTGGTAGCTTGTTGCTTAATTCTCTGGTAGGCAAGCACCATTAAGGAATAAGAGCAAAAACTGGTTGGCTTGGAATCAGAATGATATGTCTGAGTGGAGCAATATGTCTATCCGAGTACTGTTGTAAAAGTACATGTATAGTCAGATCGTATTGCAATTTTAACTTATTTTTGCCACCATCTTTTTAATTTAAAGACCATGGTACCATTAGGACCCTGATATACATGTAAGAGTTTTAAAGACCATGGTACCATTAGGACCCTGATATACATGTAAGAGTTTTAAAGACCATAGTACCATTAGAACCCTGATATACATGTAAGAGTTTTAAAGACCATGGTACCATTAGGACCCTGATATACATGTAAGAATTTTAAAGACCATGGTACCATTAGGACCCTGCTATACATGTAAGAGTTTTAAAGACCATGGTACCATTAGAACCCTGATATACATGTAAGAGTTTTAAAGACCATGATACCATTAGGACCCTGATATACATGTAAGAGTTTTAAAGACCATGGTACCATTAGAACCCTGATATACATGTAAGAGTTTTAAAGACCATGGTACCATTAGGACCCTGATATACATGTAAGAATTGTAAAGACCATGGTACCATTAGAACCCTGATATACATGTAAGAGTTTTAAAGACCATGGTACCATTAGGACCCTGATATACATGTAAGAGTTTTAAAGACCATGGCACCATTAGAACCCTGATATACATGTAAGAGTTTTAAAGACCATGATACCATTAGGACCCTGATATACATGTAAGAGTTTTAAAGACCATGGTACCATTAGGACCCTGATATACATGTAAGAGTTTTAAAGACCATGGTACCATTAGGACTCTGATATACATGTAAGAGTTTTAAAGACCATGGTACCATTAGAACCCTGATATACATGTAAGAATTGTAAAGACCATGGTACCATTAGGACCCTGATATACATGTAAGAATTGTAAAGACCATGGTACCATTAGGATCCTGATATACATGTAAGAATTGTAAAGACCATGGTACCATTAGGACCCTGATATACATGTAAGAGTTTTAAAGACCATGGTACCATTAGGACCCTGATATACATGTAAGAATTGTAAAGACCATGGTACCATTAGGATCCTGATATACATGTAAGAATTGTAAAGACCATGGTACCATTAGGACCCTGATATACATGTAAGAGTTTTAAAGACCATGGTACCATTAGAACCCTGATATACATGTAAGAATTGTAAAGACCATGGTACCATTAGGATCCTGATATACATGTAAGAATTGTAAAGACCATGGTACCATTAGGATCCTGATATACATGTAAGAGTTTTAAAGACCATGGTACCATTAGAACCCTGATATACATGTAAGAGTTTTAAAGACCATGGTACCATTAGGACCCTGATATACATGTAAGAGTTTTAAAGACCATGGTACCATTAGGATCCTGATATACATGTAAGAGTTTTAAAGACCATGGTACCATTAGGACCCTGATATACATGTAAGAGTTTTAAAGATCATGGTACCATTAGGATCCTGATATACATGTAAGAGTTTTAAAGACCATGGTACCATTAGGACCCTGATATACATGTAAGAATTGTAAAGACCATGGTACCATTAGGACTCTGATATACATGTAAGAGTTTTAAAGACCATGGTACCATTAGGACCCTGATATACATGTAAGAGTTTTAAAGATCATGGTACCATTAGGATCCTGATATACATGTAAGAGTTTTAAAGACCATGGTACCATTAGGACCCTGATATACATGTAAGAGTTTTAAAGACCATGGTACCATTAGGACCCTGATATACATGTAAGAGTTTTAAAGACCATGATACCATTAGGACCCTGATATACATGTAAGAGTTTTAAAGACCATGGTACCATTAGGACCCTGATATACATGTAAGAATTGTAAAGACCATGGTACCATTAGGACCCTGATATACATGTAAGAGTTTTAAAGACCATGGTACCATTAGGACCCTGATATACATGTAAGAGTTTTAAAGACCATGATACCATTAGGACCCTGATATACACGTAAGAGTTTTAAAGACCATGGTACCATTAGGACCCTGATATACATGTAAGAATTGTAAAGACCATGGTACCATTAGGACCCTGATATACATGTAAGAGTTTTAAAGACCATGGTACCATTAGGACCCTGATATACATGTAAGAGTTTTAAAGACCATGATACCATTAGGACCCTGATATACATGTAAGAGTTTTAAAAACCATGGTACCATTAGGACCCTGATATACATGTAAGAATTGTAAAGACCATGGTACCATTAGAACCCTGATATACATGTAAGAGTTTTAAAGACCATGGTACCATTAGGACCCTGATATACATGTAAGAGTTTTAAAGACCATGGTACCATTAGGACCCTGATATACATGTAAGAGTTTTAAAGACCACGGTACCATTAGGACCCTGATATACATGTAAGAATTGTAAAGACCATGGTACCATTAGGACCCTGATATACATGTAAGAGTTTTAAAGATCATGGTACCATTAGGACCCTGATATACATGTAAGAGTTTTAAAGACCATGGTACCATTAGGACCCTGATATACATGTAAGAATTGTAAAGACCATGGTACCATTAGGACCCTGATATACATGTAAGAATTGTAAAGACCATGGTACCATTAGGACCCTGATATACATGTAAGAATTTTAAAGACCATGGTACCATTAGGACCCTGATATACATGTAAGAGTTTTAAAGACCATGGTACCATTAGAACCCTGATATACATGTAAGAGTTTTAAAGACCATGATACCATTAGGACCCTGATATACATGTAAGAGTTTTAAAGACCATGGTACCATTAGAACCCTGATATACATGTAAGAGTTTTAAAGACCATGGTACCATTAGGACCCTGATATACATGTAAGAATTGTAAAGACCATGGTACCATTAGAACCCTGATATACATGTAAGAGTTTTAAAGACCATGGTACCATTAGGACCCTGATATACATGTAAGAGTTTTAAAGACCATGGTACCATTAGAACCCTGATATACATGTAAGAATTTTAAAGACCATGGTACCATTAGGACCCTGATATACATGTAAGAGTTTTAAAGACCATGGTACCATTAAAACCCTGATATACATGTAAGAGTTTTAAAGACCATGATACCATTAGGACCCTGATATACATGTAAGAGTTTTAAAGACCATGGTACCATTAGAACCCTGATATACATGTAAGAGTTTTAAAGACCATGGTACCATTAGGACCCTGATATACATGTAAAAATTGTAAAGACCATGGTACCATTAGAAACCTGATATACATGTAAGAGTTTTAAAGACCATGGTACCATTAGGACCCTGATATACATGTAAGAGTTTTAAAGACCATGGTACCATTAGAACCCTGATATACATGTAAGAGTTTTAAAGACCATGATACCATTAGGACCCTGATATACATGTAAGAGTTTTAAAGACCATGGTACCATTAGGACCCTGATATACATGTAAGAGTTTTAAAGACCATGGTACCATTAGGACTCTGATATACATGTAAGAGTTTTAAAGACCATGGTACCATTAGAACCCTGATATACATGTAAGAATTGTAAAGACCATGGTACCATTAGGACTCTGATATACATGTAAGAGTTTTAAAGACCATGGTACCATTAGGACCCTGATATACATGTAAGAATTGTAAAGACCATGGTACCATTAGGATCCTGATATACATGTAAGAGTTTTAAAGACCATGGTACCATTAGAACCCTGATATACATGTAAGAGTTTTAAAGACCATGATACCATTAGGACCCTGATATACATGTAAGAGTTTTAAAGACCATGGTACCATTAGAACCCTGATATACATGTAAGAGTTTTAAAGACCATGGTACCATTAGGACCCTGATATACATGTAAGAATTGTAAAGACCATGGTACCATTAGAACCCTGATATACATGTAAGAGTTTTAAAGACCATGGTACCATTAGGACCCTGATATACATGTAAGAGTTTTAAAGACCATGGTACCATTAGAACCCTGATATACATGTAAGAATTTTAAAGACCATGGTACCATTAGGACCCTGATATACATGTAAGAGTTTTAAAGACCATGGTACCATTAGAACCCTGATATACATGTAAGAGTTTTAAAGACCATGATACTATTAGGACCCTGATATACATGTAAGAGTTTTAAAGACCATGGTACCATTAGAACCCTGATATACATGTAAGAGTTTTAAAGACCATGGTACCATTAGGACCCTGATATACATGTAAAAATTGTAAAGACCATGGTACCATTAGAACCCTGATATACATGTAAGAGTTTTAAAGACCATGGTACCATTAGGACCCTGATATACATGTAAGAGTTTTAAAGACCATGGTACCATTAGAACCCTGATATACATGTAAGAGTTTTAAAGACCATGATACCATTAGGACCCTGATATACATGTAAGAGTTTTAAAGACCATGGTACCATTAGGACCCTGATATACATGTAAGAGTTTTAAAGACCATGGTACCATTAGGACTCTGATATACATGTAAGAGTTTTAAAGACCATGGTACCATTAGAACCCTGATATACATGTAAGAATTGTAAAGACCATGGTACCATTAGGACTCTGATATACATGTAAGAGTTTTAAAGACCATGGTACCATTAGGACCCTGATATACATGTAAGAATTGTAAAGACCATGGTACCATTAGGATCCTGATATACATGTAAGAATTGTAAAGACCATGGTACCATTAGGACCCTGATATACATGTAAGAGTTTTAAAGACCATGGTACCATTAGGACCCTGATATACATGTAAGAATTGTAAAGACCATGGTACCATTAGGATCCTGATATACATGTAAGAATTGTAAAGACCATGGTACCATTAGGACCCTGATATACATGTAAGAGTTTTAAAGACCATGGTACCATTAGAACCCTGATATACATGTAAGAATTGTAAAGACCATGGTACCATTAGGATCCTGATATACATGTAAGAATTGTAAAGACCATGATACCATTAGGACCCTGATATACATGTAAGAGTTTTAAAGACCATGGTACCATTAGAACCCTGATATACATGTAAGAGTTTTAAAGACCATGGTACCATTAGGACCCTGATATACATGTAAGAGTTTTAAAGACCATAGTACCATTAGGATCCTGATATACATGTAAGAGTTTTAAAGACCATGGTACCATTAGGACCCTGATATACATGTAAGAGTTTTAAAGATCATGGTACCATTAGGATCCTGATATACATGTAAGAGTTTTAAAGACCATGGTACCATTAGGACCCTGATATACATGTAAGAATTGTAAAGACCATGGTACCATTAGGACTCTGATATACATGTAAGAGTTTTAAAGACCATGGTACCATTAGGACCCTGATATACATGTAAGAGTTTTAAAGATCATGGTACCATTAGGATCCTGATATACATGTAAGAGTTTTAAAGACCATGGTACCATTAGGACCCTGATATACATGTAAGAGTTTTAAAGACCATGGTACCATTAGGACCCTGATATACATGTAAGAGTTTTAAAGACCATGATACCATTAGGACCCTGATATACATGTAAGAGTTTTAAAGACCATGGTACCATTAGGATCCTGATATACATGTAAGAATTGTAAAGACCATGGTACCATTAGGACCCTGATATACATGTAAGAGTTTTAAAGACCATGGTACCATTAGGACCCTGATATACATGTAAGAATTGTAAAGACCATGGTACCATTAGGATCCTGATATACA
This sequence comes from Bathymodiolus septemdierum, assembly GCA_963383655.1. Lineage (NCBI taxonomy): Eukaryota > Metazoa > Mollusca > Bivalvia > Mytilida > Modiolidae > Bathymodiolus > Bathymodiolus septemdierum. Next base: position 56,775,348 of record OY726527.1, read on the forward strand.
TGTAAGAGTTTTAAAGACCATGGTACCATTAGAACCCTGATATACATGTAAGAGTTTTAAAGACCATGATACCATTAGGACCCTGATATACATGTAAGAGTTTTAAAGACCATGGTACCATTAGAACCCTGATATACATGTAAGAGTTTTAAAGACCATGGTACCATTAGGACCCTGATATACATGTAAGAATTGTAAAGACCATGGTACCATTAGAACCCTGATATACATGTAAGAGTTTTAAAGACCATGGTACCATTAGGACCCTGATATACATGTAAGAGTTTTAAAGACCATGGTACCATTAGAACCCTGATATACATGTAAGAATTTTAAAGACCATGGTACCATTAGGACCCTGATATACATGTAAGAGTTTTAAAGACCATGGTACCATTAGAACCCTGATATACATGTAAGAGTTTTAAAGACCATGATACTATTAGGACCCTGATATACATGTAAGAGTTTTAAAGACCATGGTACCATTAGAACCCTGATATACATGTAAGAGTTTTAAAGACCATGGTACCATTAGGACCCTGATATACATGTAAAAATTGTAAAGACCATGGTACCATTAGAACCCTGATATACATGTAAGAGTTTTAAAGACCATGGTACCATTAGGACCCTGATATACATGTAAGAGTTTTAAAGACCATGGTACCATTAGAACCCTGATATACATGTAAGAGTTTTAAAGACCATGATACCATTAGGACCCTGATATACATGTAAGAGTTTTAAAGACCATGGTACCATTAGGACCCTGATATACATGTAAGAGTTTTAAAGACCATGGTACCATTAGGACTCTGATATACATGTAAGAGTTTTAAAGACCATGGTACCATTAGAACCCTGATATACATGTAAGAATTGTAAAGACCATGGTACCATTAGGACTCTGATATACATGTAAGAGTTTTAAAGACCATGGTACCATTAGGACCCTGATATACATGTAAGAATTGTAAAGACCATGGTACCATTAGGATCCTGATATACATGTAAGAATTGTAAAGACCATGGTACCATTAGGACCCTGATATACATGTAAGAGTTTTAAAGACCATGGTACCATTAGGACCCTGATATACATGTAAGAATTGTAAAGACCATGGTACCATTAGGATCCTGATATACATGTAAGAATTGTAAAGACCATGGTACCATTAGGACCCTGATATACATGTAAGAGTTTTAAAGACCATGGTACCATTAGAACCCTGATATACATGTAAGAATTGTAAAGACCATGGTACCATTAGGATCCTGATATACATGTAAGAATTGTAAAGACCATGATACCATTAGGACCCTGATATACATGTAAGAGTTTTAAAGACCATGGTACCATTAGAACCCTGATATACATGTAAGAGTTTTAAAGACCATGGTACCATTAGGACCCTGATATACATGTAAGAGTTTTAAAGACCATAGTACCATTAGGATCCTGATATACATGTAAGAGTTTTAAAGACCATGGTACCATTAGGACCCTGATATACATGTAAGAGTTTTAAAGATCATGGTACCATTAGGATCCTGATATACATGTAAGAGTTTTAAAGACCATGGTACCATTAGGACCCTGATATACATGTAAGAATTGTAAAGACCATGGTACCATTAGGACTCTGATATACATGTAAGAGTTTTAAAGACCATGGTACCATTAGGACCCTGATATACATGTAAGAGTTTTAAAGATCATGGTACCATTAGGATCCTGATATACATGTAAGAGTTTTAAAGACCATGGTACCATTAGGACCCTGATATACATGTAAGAGTTTTAAAGACCATGGTACCATTAGGACCCTGATATACATGTAAGAGTTTTAAAGACCATGATACCATTAGGACCCTGATATACATGTAAGAGTTTTAAAGACCATGGTACCATTAGGATCCTGATATACATGTAAGAATTGTAAAGACCATGGTACCATTAGGACCCTGATATACATGTAAGAGTTTTAAAGACCATGGTACCATTAGGACCCTGATATACATGTAAGAGTTTTAAAGACCATGATACCATTAGGACCCTGATATACACGTAAGAGTTTTAAAGACCATGGTACCATTAGGACCCTGATATACATGTAAGAGTTTTAAAGACCATGGTACCATTAGGACCCTGATATACATGTAAGAGTTTTAAAGACCATGGTACCATTAGGACCCTGATATACATGTAAGAGTTTTAAAGACCATGGTACCATTAGGACCCTGATATACATGTAAGAGTTTTAAAGACCATGGTACCATTAGGACCCTGATATACATGTAAGAGTTTTAAAGACCACGGTACCATTAGGACCCTGATATACATGTAAGAATTGTAAAGACCATGGTACCATTAGGACCCTGATATACATGTAAGAGTTTTAAAGATCATGGTACCATTAGGACCCTGATATACATGTAAGAGTTTTAAAGACCATGGTACCATTAGGACCCTGATATACATGTAAGAATTGTAAAGACCATGGTACCATTAGGACCCTGATATACATGTAAGAATTGTAAAGACCATGGTACCATTAGGACTCTGATATACATGTAAGAGTTTTAAAGACCATGGTACCATTAGGACCCTGATATACATGTAAGAGTTTTAAAGACCATGGTACCATTAGGACCCTGATATACATGTAAGAGTTTTAAAAACCATTGTACCATTAGGACTCTGATATACATGTAAGAATTGTAAAGACCATGGTACCATTAGGACCCTGATATACATGTAAGAGTTTTAAAGACCATGGTACCATTAGGACCCTGATATACATGTAAGAGTTTTAAAGACCATGGTACCATTAGGACCCTGATATACATGTAAGAGTTTTAAAGACCATGGTACCATTAGAACCCTGATATACATGTAAGAATTTTAAAACCATGGTACCATTAGGACCCTGATATACATGTAAGAGTTTTAAAGACCATGGTACCATTAGAACCCTGATATACATGTAAGAGTTTTAAATACCATGGTACCATTAGGACCCTGATATACATGTAAGAATTGTAAAGACCATGGTACCATTAGGACTCTGATATACATGTAAGAGTTTTAAAGACCATGGTACCATTAGGACCCTGATATACATGTAAGAGTTTTAAAGACCATGGTACCATTAGGACTCTGATATACATGTAAGAGTTTTAAAGACCATGATACCATTAGGACCCTGATATACATGTAAGAGTTTTAAAGACCATGATACCATTAGGACCCTGATATACATGTAAGAGTTTTAAAGACCATGGTACCATTAGGACCCTGATATACATGTAAGAGTTTTAAAGACCATGATACCATTAGAACCCTGATATACATGTAAGAGTTTTAAAGACCATGATACCATTAGGACCCTGATATACATGTAAGAGTTTTAAAGACCATGGTACCATTAGGACCCTGATATACATGTAAGAGTTTTAAAGACCATGGTACCATTAGGACCCTGATATACATGTAAGAGTTTTAAAGACCATGATACCATTAGGACCCTAATATACATGTAAGAGTTTTAAAGACCATGGTACCATTAGGACCCTGATATACATGTAAGAGTTTTAAAGACCATGGTACCATTAGGACTCTGATATACATGTAAGAGTTTTAAAGACCATGGTACCATTAGGACCCTGATATACATGTAAGAGTTTTAAAGACCATGGTACCATTAGGACCCTGATATACATGTAAGAGTTTTAAAGACCATGGTACCATTAGGACCCTGATATACATGTAAGAATTGTAAAGACCATGGTACCATTAGGACTCTGATATACATGTAAGAGTTTTAAAGACCATGGTACCATTAGGACCCTGATATACATGTAAGAGTTTTAAAGACCATGGTACCATTAGGATCCTGATATACATGTAAGAGTTTTAAAGATCATGATACCATTAGGACCCTGATATACATGTAAGAGTTTTAAAGATCATGATACCATTAGGACCCTGATATACATGTAAGAGTTTTAAAGACCATGGTACCATTAGGACCCTGATATACATGTAAGAGTTTTGAAGGCATTAATCTGTTATCGAGAAGACTAGGATCTGAAAATTAATTTGATTTCATTTTGGGGGAGGGGGGGGGGAACCTGTTTTTGCTTTCTTTAATTAACAATTCTTACCACTATTCATATGTTACGTCTTTATTAAGGGGAGGTAATTTGTTGTTTTATGCATGTTGTCAGTGTTAGTATACTAGTATATATTTTTATATATTGTTGCATGCGAGCGTCACAACTCGGCCGATTCCATTCCTCCATCAGAGCATGGAGCACAGCTGATTCAGCCAAGCTTTACCAATTGTTTAGGCATGGTTTTGTTGACAAGAGGAAGTTCTCATTCGTTATACAAAAAATTAATGTTCATTAGATCTATACTTATCCTATTTGCGGAACGGTAGTGTTTGGCCGCTATAATTATCAAGACCATGAGAAAATATATATATGTACAGATTTCAATGCGAAACGAATTAAATCTAAAATCGACAAATATAAGATCAACATTAATTAGTACAAAACATGAATATAAAGTTAAATATGAAGGATATTAACAAGATATTAGCACACTTCAAATGTATGTACATTTGTATTTTAAATGATGCGAAGAAACAACACAATTTTTAGGTAGCATGTCTCTATGAAGCTGTTGGAAGTCTCCCTGTCATGCCTTCACTTCTCCCTCATGTTCTCTAGAGGGAGAAGTCAAGTCTCCCTGTTTTTTAGCTCACCTTGCCAAAGACAATGTGAGCTTTTGCCATCACTTGGCATCCGTCGTCTCGTCTGTTAACTTTTCACATTTTAATCTTCTCCTCTGAAACCCCTCAGCCAAATGAACTGAAACTTGGTAGGAAGCATCTATGGAAGGTCCTCTATAAAGATTGTTCGTTTCGTCCCGATCCATTAACAAACATGGCTGCCACAGGCGACTCTTGTTTCTGATTGACTGATTTTAAGCTCACCTTGCCAAAGGCAACGTGAGCTTTTGCCATCACTTGGCGTCCGTCGTACGCTAACTTTTCACATTTTAATCTTCTCCTCTGAAACCCCTCAGCCAAATGAACTGAAACTTGGTAGGAAGCATCTATGGAAGGTTCTCTATAAAGATTGCTCATTACGTCCCGATCCATTCGCAAACATGGCCGCCACAGGGAATTCTTGTTTCTGATTGTCCGATTTAAAAAAATCTTCTCTTCTGAAACTGCTTGGCCAAATGAACTGAAACTTGGTAGGAAGCATCTATGGAAGGTCCTCTATAAAGAGTGCTCATTTTGTCCCGATTGGTTAAAAAACATGGCCGCCACAGGCAATTCTTGTTTGTGATTGGTTGATTTCTAAAAAATCTTCTCCTCTGTTAAAAGAAAGATAACTCTTGTGTAATATAGATATCTGTTTTCAAAATGCAGTTATCACTATACAGATATCTGAATTGAATTACAGATATATGCCTCTGAAACCCCTCAGCCAAATGAACTGAAACTTGGTAGGAAGCATCTATGGAAGGTCCTCTGTAAAGAATGCTCATTTCGGCCCGATCCATTAACAGACATGGCCACCACAGACAATTCTTGTCTCTGATTGGCAGATTTTTTAGATTCTTCTCCTCTGAAACCGCTTGGCCAAGCGAACCGAAATTTGGTAGGAAGCATCTATGAGCGGTCCTCTATAAAGAATGTTCATTTCGGCCCGATCCATTAACAAACATGGCCACCACAGACAATTCTTGTTTCTGATTTACTGATTTTTATACGCCCGTCTTTAAGACGGGACGTATTATGATATACCATTGTCCGACTGTCCGTTTCACATGTCGCGCTCTAACATAAGAACCCCTTGACCAATTCACTTCAAATTTCACAGAGTTATTGGAATTGATGGTCTTACGGTCTGTATACTTTATGGTGAAATTTCGAATTTTCATTCCAAAGTTATGGGACTTTATTCATCAAATTGTACGTGATTTTAAGGCAATTTTTCGTATGTCGCGCTGTAAATTGAGAACCCCTTTGTCAATTCACTTCAAACATTGCATAGTTATAGGAATTGATAGTCTTATGGTCTGTATACTTTTTGGTGAAATTTCAATTTTTCATTCCAGAGTTATGGGACTTTATTCATCAAATTGTAGGAGATTTTTCGTATGTTGCGCTGTAAATTGAGAACCCCTTGGCCAATTCACTTCAAACTTTGCACAGTTATTGGAATTGATAGTCTTATACTTATACTTTTTGGTGAAATTTCGATTTTTCATTCCAGGGTTATGGGACTTAAACTATTATAGTGTTTTATTTCAACATAAATATTGTATAAATGTTCCAATTCATGTTGGTGAAATTTAGATTTTTCATTCAAGAGTTATGGGAAAGAAAGTCTTTACAAATATTGTATGAATGTTGACGACGGGCGTATCATGCGCTCTTGGCGCAGCTGTTTATTTAGATTCTTCTCCTCTGAAACTGTTTGGCCAAATGAACCGAAACTTGGTAGGAAGCATCTATGGAAAGTCCTCTGTTGCGATTGCTCATTTCGTCCCGATCCGTTAACAAATATAGCCACCACAGATAATTCTTGTTTCTGATTGGTGGATTTCTAGAACATCTTCTCCTCTGAAACCGCTTTGCCAAATGAACCAGAACTTGGTAGGATGCATCTATGGGAGGTCCTCTATAAAGATTGCTCATTTCGTCCCGATCCATTAACAAATATGGCTGCCACAGGCAGTTCTTGTTTCTAATTGATTGATTTCTAAAAATCTTCTCCTCTGAAACCGCTTTGCCCAATGAACCGAAACTTGGTAGGAAGCATCTATGGAAGGTTCTCTATAAAGATTGCTCATTTTGTCCCGATCCATTAAAATCATGGCCACCACAGGCAATTCTTGTTTCTGATTGGTCGATTTCTAAAAATTTTCTACTCTGAAATAACTAGGCCAAATGGACCGAAACGTGGTAGGAAGCATCTATGGAAGGTCCTCTATGAGAATTGCTCATTCCGTTTTGATCCGTTAACAAACATGGCCGTCATAGGCAATTCTTGTTTCTTATTGGTCGATTTCTAAAACAGCTTTTCCTCTGAAGCCGCTAGGCCAAATGATGTGAAACTTGGTAGGAAGCATCTATGGAAGGTCCTCTATAGAGATTGCTCATTTCGTTTTGATTCATTAACAAGCATGGCTGCCACAGGCAATTCTTGTTTTAGATTGGTTGATTTCTAAAAATCTTCTTCTCTGAAACTGCTTCGCCAAAATGAACAGAAATTTGGTGGGAAGCACCTATGGAAGATTCTGTATTAAGTTTCCTCAAAGCAGAATTGAAGGTGAGTGACACAGGCTCAGCCTACTGAGCCTCTAGTTTTTTGTACAATTACATGTATCTAAAAAAAGTTAATATGCCAAAAATCTTGCTAAGTAATATGCATCATGTATATACAGGGAAACCTGTCTAAAATAAACTTATGAACCAGCTTTTGTGTTCAGAATAGACAGGTGTTTGGTTTATACAGGTTGACTTAACAAAGATGTCCTACTGTATAGTTTGTCAGTGACTTGCGGCAGGTCTGTGATTATGTCTGGTTACTCAAGTTTCCTCTACCAATAAAACTGGCCGCCACAATATAGCTGAAATATTGTTGAAAGTGGCGTTAAACACCATATCCCTAACCCCCCCCCCTATACAGAATGTCGGTTTATTCAAGGTTCAGATTTGTCCGGTTTCACTGTAGCTTTGTTTTATTTGTAATATCTGATAACATATTTAGTGTACCGACTGTTTTGTTTGGTCACTCAGCTTACAGCATGCCAAGAAGTTTTTATTGATGCCAGATGGCCGTTAAAATCATTTAATTTTAAAAATACGTATTCTTAAACAAATATTTTTTCAAATGTACATTTCAGCAAGAAATAAACGACAGGTATGACTATTTGACTTCTATTTATCTTCAGAAAAAAATTCTTAGAAATCCAGTTTTCAAATCAACAATTTTTTTTCCAGATGTTTGTTAATATATGATATACAAGTGTATACGAACTCTGACAATAAATTTCAAAATTTTTGGTCCATTATTAAAAAAGTTTCCCATTAGATCTCTATGTTAATTATATTTACTAAAGTGTAAAAATCTGGATGGAGTGAGTACAAATAACAGAATGTACCATGTGACATAGGACATTTAAATATTAAAGTACATCAATAACAATTGACTATCACATATGGTCAGTTAATGAGTAGCCTTTTGACATTTAAATGTTTTTATGTCACATGGTACAATGAAATATACATTGAAAGCACATTTCTATTATTTTGTTTTCATGCTTGGCTATTACACTATTTGTACTCACTCCATCCAGATTTTTACACTTTAGAAAATATAATTAACATAGAAACCTTTATAAAGAAATAAAATCTAGTATCTGCTTGGCTTATAATGTATAATCTTATTGTTGATTTTAAACAACTTTCTGTAGTGGTTAATAAATATTTATTTTCACGAAATAACAGTTTTAGTTCAAAACTTTTAACATTCAATATACATGTATTATATATGTAAGACTCAGAGCAATGTCCAATCCTCAAATCCATGTCCAAATTCTACGTCACATACATCTGTACCTCAGATCTATGTCCTTTTTCAAATTCTCAAATTGACATCCATTGATATCACTGAAGTATGCCCTAACCAGTAAATCGGCCATAGATCTGAGAATTTGGAAAGGATGCCGATTTGAAAATACCTTTAAATCGGACCGTGATTTGAGATAACGACATCAATGGACGCTGATCTGAGTCTTATTATATGTGTATATATATGTATTAATTTGATAATCCTCTATATGCACCTGGAATTTTGTGCAGTTTGTGGTTTTCAATTTCAAATTAAAATATATCACTTTGTTAGTTCACCTGAACCAAAGGTCCAGGTGAACTATTGCCATCACTTGGCGTTCGTCGTCTGTAAACTTTTCACATTTCAAGCTTCTTCTCCGAAACCATTGGGCCAATTGGAACCAAATTTAGCAGGTATGTTCCTTAGATGGTCCTCTACAAAGTTTCTGTTTTTCGTTCCAGTCGGATATTCAACATGGCTGCCAGGGCCAATAATATGCTCTGATTGGCTGAAATTTCAAAGGTCTTCTTCTCTGAAACTAATGAACTGACTGAACCCAAACTGTAAATGAATGATCATTGGAATTTCCTTTACCAAGTTTCTGTTTTTTATGTCGATCGGAAATCCAAGATGGCCGACACTGCAGGAAATAGATTAACATTAGACCCAATGGGAAAATGTTCAAATGCCTTCTTTTCAGAAACTACAAATATGATTAAAGCTAAACTGTACATGAATGTTCATTGGATGGTCCTCTACAAACTTTAGGTTTTTTGTTCCGATATGAAATTCAAAATGGCAGCTACGGCAGGACTTAGTTTAACATTGGACCCTATGGGGAAAATGTTTCAAAACGCTTCTTCTCTGAAACCACTAGGACAATTGAAACCAAAGTGCCCAGGAATGATCATTGGAAGGTTCTCTACAAAGTTTCTGTTTTTTTATGCCGATCCGAAATCCAAGATGGCCACCACCGCAGGACATAGATTAACATTGGACCCTATGGGGAAATGTTCAAATGCCTTCTTCTCAGAAACTACAAATCAGACTGAATCCAACTAGACAGGAATGTTCATTGGATGGTCCTCCACAAAGTTTAGGTTTTTTGTTCCGATATAAAATGGAAGATGGCGGTTACAGCAGGAATTAGTTTAAACATTGGAACCTATGAGAAAAGTGTCTCAAAACGCTTCCTCTCTGAAACCACTTGGACAATTTAAGCCAAACTGACCAGAAATGATCATTGGAAGGTCCTCTACAAAATTTAGGTTTTTTATGCCGATTGGAAATCCAAGATGGCTGCCACCGCAGGAAATAGATTAACATTGGACCCTATGGGAAAATGTTCAAATGCCTTCTTCTCAGAAACTACGAATATGATTAAAGCCAAACTGTACATGAATGTTCATTGGATGGTTTTCTACAAACGTTAGGTTTTTTGTTCCGATATGAAATTCAAAATGGCGGCTACAGCAGGACTTAGTTTAACATTGGACCCTATGGGAAAAATATTTAAAAACGCTTCTTCTATTACACCACTTAGACAATTGAAACCAAACTGCTCAGGAATAATCATTTGAAGGTCCTCTAAAAAGTTTGGGTTTTTTATGCCGATCCGAAATTCAAGATGGCTGCCACCACAGGTCATAGTATTAACACAGGACCATATGGGAAAATACAGAAATATTTTCTTCTCTGAAGCTATTGCACTGATTGAACCTAAACTGTGCATCAATCATTGGAAGGTCCTTTACAAACTTCATGTTTTTTATGTTGATCGGAATTCCAAGATGACTGCCACTGCAGGACATAGTTTTTACATAGGACCAATTGGTTCTTTTTATAACCAGGTGAATGATACAGGCTCTTCAGAGCTTCTGGTTTTGTTTTGAGCTTACCTGGTCAAAAGGCTGTGTGAACTTTGTCCATCCTTGGCATCTATCCACTATGCATGTATAAAGCTTTCTTAATTCTGGTGTATATCACTCATCAGGGTGTGGCAAAAGTGTATGTATAGTGTACACAACTAAATACTGCTTTGCTGTATATAATAGATATTTTCAAGGTGTGCCAATAAAGGTGTGTATTGTACACAATTTAATACTGTATGCTTTCCTGTATAACATATATTTATTATTATACATACTATATAGCTTTATAACTGTGCAGCACAGTCCAAGTAATATATTTAATAGAACAAAAGATATAGGTATATCCAAATCACCAAGATGAGTGATATCATGTCTATCATATCATGTCTATCAGAGTGATTTATCACATCACCAAGATGAGTGACATCATGTTTATCAGAGTGATTTATCACATCACCAAGATGAGTGATATCATGTCTATCAGAGTGATTTATCACATCACCAAGATGAGTGATATCATGTCTATCAGAGTGATGTCATGTTTATCAGAGTGATACCATGTCCATCAGAGTGATTTATCACATCACCAAGATGAGTGATATCATGTCCATCAGAGTGATTTATCACATCACCAAGATGAGTGATATCATGTTTATCAGAGTGATTTATCACATCACCAAGATGAGTGATATCATGTTTATCAGAGTGATGTCATGTCTATCACAGTGATATCATGTTTATCAGAGTGATTTATCACATCACCAAGATGAGTGATATCATGTCTATCAGAGTGATTTATCACATCACCAAGATGAGTGATATCATGTCTATCAGAGTGATATCATGTCTATCAGAGTGATATCATGTCTGTCAGAGTGATATCATGTCTATCAGAGTGATTTATCACATCACCAAGATGAGTGATATCATGTCTATCAGAGTGATTTATCACATCACCAAGATGAGTGATATCATGTCTATCAGAGTGATATGTCTATCAGAGTGATTTATCACATCACCAAGATGAGTGATATCATGTCTATCAGAGTGATGTATCACATTACCAAGATGAGTGATATCATGTTTATCAGAGTGATATCATGTCTATCACAGTGATATCATGTATATCAGAGTGATATCATGTCTATCAGAGTGATATGTCTATCAGAGTGATTTATCACATCACCAAGATGAGTGATATCATGTCTATCAGAGTGATTTATCACATCACCAAGATGAGTGATATCATGTCTATCAGTGATTTATCACCTCACCAAGATGAGTGATATCATGTCTATCACAGTGATTTATCACATCACCAAGATGAGTGATATCATGTTTATCAGAGTGATATCATGTCTATCAGAGTGATTTATCACATCACCCAGATGAGTGATATCATGTCTATCAGAGTGATTTATCACATCACCAAGATGAGTGATATCATGTCTATCAGTGATTTATCACCTCACCAAGATGAGTGATATCATGTCTATCACAGTGATTTATCACATCACCAAGATGAGTGATATCATGTTTATCAGAGTGATATCATGTCTATCAGAGTGATTTATCACATCACCAAGATGAGTGATATCATGTCTATCAGAGTGATTTATCACATCACCAAGATGAGTGATATCATGTCTATCAGTGATTTATCACATCACCAAGATGAGTGATATCATGTCTATCACAGTGATATCATGTCTATCAGAGTGATTTATCACATCACCAAGATGAGTGATACCATGTCTATCAGTGATTTATCACATCACCAAGATGAGTGATATGTCTATCAGAGTGATTTATCACATCACCAAGATGAGTGATATCATGTCTATCAGAGTGATTTATCACATCACCAAGATGAGTGATATCATGTCTATCAGAGTGATGTCATGTTTATCAGAGTGATACCATGTCTATCAGAGTGATTTATCACATCACCAAGATGAGTGATATCATGTTTATCAGAGTGATTTATCACATCATCAAGATGAGTGATGTCATGTCTATCACAGTGATATCATGTCTATCAGAGTGATTTATCACATCACCAAGATGAGTGATATCATGTCTATCAGAGTGATATTATGTCTATCAGAGTGATATCATGTCTATCAGAGTGATTTATCACATCACCAAGATGAGTGATATCATGTCTATCAGAGTGATTTATCACATCACCAAGATGAGTGATATCATGTCTATCAGAGGGATTTATCACATCACCAAGATCAGTGAAATCATGTTTATCAGAGTGATATCATGTCTATCACAGTGATATCATGTATATCAGAGTGATATCATGTCTATCAGAGTGATTTATCACATCACCAAGATGAGTGATATCATGTCTATCAGTGATTTATCACATCACCAAGATGAGTGATATCATGTCTATCACAGTGATTTATCACATCACCAAAATGAGTGATATCATGTTTATCAGAGTGATATCATGTCTATCAGAGTGATTTATCACATCACCAAGATGGGTCATATCATGTCTATCAGTAATTTATCACATCACCAAGATGAGTGATATGTCTATCACAGTGATTTATCACATCACCAAGATGAGTGATATCATGTCTATCAAGAGTGATTTATCACATCATCAAGATGAGTGATATCATTTCTATCAGAGTGATATCATGTCTGTCAGAGTGATATCATGTCTATCAGTGATTTATCACATCACCAAGATGAGTGATATCATGTCTATCAGAGTGATTTATCACATCACCAAGATGAGTGATATCATGTCTATCAGTGATTTATCACATCACCAAGATGAGTGATATCATGTCTATCACAGTGATTTATCACATCACCAAGATGAGTGATATCATGTTTATCAGAGTGATATCATGTCTATCAGTGATTTATCACATCACCAAGATGAGTGATATCATGTTTATCAGAGTGATATCATGTCTATCACAGTGATTTATCACATCACCAAGATGAGTGATATCATGTCTATCAGAGTGATATCATGTTTATCAGAGTGATTTATCACATCACCAAGATGAGTGATATCATGTCTATCAGAGTGATTTATCACATCACCAAGATGAGTGATATCATGTTTATCAGAGTGATATCATGTCTATCAGAGTGATATCATGTCTATCACAGTGATTTATCACATCACCAAGATGAGTGATGTCATGTTTATCAGAGTGATATCATGTCTATCACAGTGATTTATCACATCACCAAGATGAGTGATATCATGTCTATCAGAGTGATACCATGTCTATCAGAGTGATTTATCACATCACCAAGATGAGTGATATCATGTCTATCAGAGTGATTTATTACATCACCAAGATGAGTGATATCATGTTTATCAGAGTGATATCATGTCTATCAGAGTGATTTATCACATCACCAAGATGAGTGATATCATGTCTAACAGAGTGATTTATCACATCACCAAGATGAGTGATATCATGTCTATCAGAGTGATTTATCACATCACCAAGATGAGTGATATCATGTCTATCACAGTGATTTATCACATCACCAAGATGAGTGATATCATGTCTATCAGAGTGATTTATCACATCACCAAGATGAGTGATATCATGTCTATCAGAGGGATTTATCACATCACCAAGATGAGTGATATCATGTCTCAAGAGTGATTTATCACATCACCAAGATGAGTGATATCATGTTTATCAGAGTGATATCATGTCTATCACAGTGATATCATGTCTATCAGAGTGATTTATCACATCACCAAGATGAGTGATATCATGTCTATCAGAGTGATTTATCACATCACCAAGATGAGTGATATCATGTCTATCAGAGTGATATTATGTCTATCAGAGTGATATCATGTTTATCAGAGTGATTTATCACATCACCAAGATGAGTGATATCATGTCTATCAGAGTGATTTATCACATCACCAAGATGAGTGATATCATGTCTATCAGAATGATTTATCACATCACCAAGATGAGTGATATCATGTCTATCAAGAGTGATTTATCACATCACCAAGATGAGTGATATCATGTTTATCAGAGTGATATCATGTCTATCAGAGTGATTTATCACATCACCAAGATGAGTGATATCATGTTTATCAGAGTGATGTCATGTCTATCACAGTGATATCATGTCTATCAGAGTGATTTATCACATCACCAAGATGAGTGATATCATGTCTATCAGAGTGATTTATCACATCACCAAGATGAGTGATATCATGTCTATCAGAGTGATATTATGTCTATCAGAGTGATATCATGTTTATCAGAGTGATTTATCACATCACCAAGATGAGTGATATCATGTCTATCAGAGTGATTTATCACATCACCAAGATGAGTGATATCATGTCTATCACAGTGATTTATCACATCACCAAGATGAGTGATATCATGTCTATCACAGTGATATCATGTCTATCAGTGATTTATCACATCACCAAGATGAGTGATATCATGTCTATCACAGTGATTTATCACATCACCAAGATGAGTGATGTCATGTTTATCAGAGTTATATCATGTCTATCAGAGTGATTTATCACATCACGAAGATGAGTGATATCATGTCTATCAGAGTGATTTATCACATCACCAAGATGAGTGATATCATGTCTATCACAGTGATTTATCACATCACCAAGATGAGTGATATCATGTCTATCAGAGTGATATCATGTCTATCAGAGTGATATCATGTCTGTCAGAGTGATGTCATGTTTATCAGAGTTATATCATGTCTATCAGAGTGATTTATCACATCACCAAGATGAGTGATATCATGTCTATCAGAGTGATGTCATGTTTATCAGAGTTATATCATGTCTATCAGAGTGATTTATCACATCACCAAGATGAGTGATATCATGTCTGTCAGAGTGATATCATGTCTATCAGTGATGTATCACATCACCAAGATGAGTGATATCATGTTTATCAGAGTGATATCATGTCTATCACAGTGATATCATGTCTATCAGAGTGATTTATCACATCACCAAGATGAGTGATATCATGTCTATCAGAGTGATTTATCACATCACCAAGATGAGTGATATCATGTTTATCAGAGTGATTTATCACATCACCAAGATGAGTGATATCATGTCTAGCAGAGTGATTTATCACATCACCAAGATGAGTGATATCATGTCTATCAGAGTGATATCATGTCTATCAGAGTGATATCATGTCTGTCAGAGTGATATCATGTCTATCAGAGTGATTTATCACATCACCAAGATGAGTGATATCATGTCTATCAGAGTGATTTATCACGCCTTGTGTTTGACTGTATACGTACTGTACTGAGGGAATTTTCAATACTTTAAATATCACATACAACTTTAACCATGGTTATATCAAACATGTTTTAAGACATATTAACCATAAATTTATTATTTAGATATACCATATTTTGTTGTGTTTAGGGCACATTTTTATGTCCCCGCCACTAAGTGGCCAGGAAATATAGTGTTACCCATGTCCGTAATTCAGAAATAAAAGTTGTGACCACTTTTTTTCGCTATGCTTTGAGATATTGACTTGATATTTGGTATGTGGGTGTATAATGATAAGTTACAGATCAAGTTTACGTTTCGTTCCGGTCCAATGATTTTTGGCCGAGTTAAGCCTCTTTAATATTCACAGCGGGGATATTTGTGTCGTTCCGTCACATCTAGTTTGTTTCTTTTTTTTTAATATACTGGAAAAAGTACCATATTTGGTTTTGTGTGGTGCACTGGTAGATATATACTGTATTTGGTCCTTTCAACTGCTGTTTTTAACCGAATCAGTGTTGTAATGGTTCTGGCACGAGTCAGGTCAAATGTATGTAGCATTAAGGAGTAAGAGAAATGACTCAGAATGAGGATAATATGTCAGAGTAGAGTGACCTGTCTTCCCTGTTGACTGTTGTTTCTGTGAGCTAGATAATATGTCAGAGTAGAGTGACCTGTCTTCCCTGTTGACTGTTGTTTCTGTGAGCTAGATAATATGTCAGAGTAGAGCGACCTGTCTTCCCTGCTGACTGTTGTTTCTGTGAGCTAGATAATATGTCAGAGTAGAGTGACCTGTCTTCCCTGCTGACTGTTGTTTCTGTGAGCTAGATAATATGTCAGAGTAGAGCGACCTGTCTTCCCTGCTGACTGTTGTTTCTGTGAGCTAGATAATATGTCAGAGTAGAGCGACCTGTCTTCCCTGCTGACTGTTGTTTCTGTGAGCTAGATAATATGTCAGAGTAGAGTGACCTGTCTTCCTGCTGACTGTTGTTTCTGTGAGCTAGATAATATGTCAGAGTAGAGTGACCTGTCTTCCCTGCTGACTGTTGTTTCTGTGAGCTAGATAATATGTCAGAGTAGAGTGACCTGTCTTCCCTGCTGACTGTTGTTTCTGTGAGCTAGATAATATGTCAGAGTAGAGTGACCTGTCTTCCTGCTGACTGTTGTTTCTGTGAGCTAGATAATATGTCAGAGTAGAGTGACCTGTCTTCCCTGCTGACTGTTGTTTCTGTGAGCTAGATAATATGTCAGAGTAGAGTGACCTGTCTTCCCTGCTGACTGTTGTTTCTGTGAGCTAGATAATATGTCGGAGTAGAGTGACCTGTCTTCCCTGCTGACTGTTGTTTCTGTGAGCTAGATAATATGTCAGAGTAGAGTGACCTGTCTTCCCTGCTGACTGTTGTTTCTGTGAGCTAGATAATATGTCAGAGTAGAGTGACCTGTCTTCCCTGCTGACTGTTGTTTCTGTGAGCTAGATAATATGTCAGAGTAGAGCGACCTGTCTTCCCTGCTGACTGTTGTTTCTGTGAGCTAGATAATATGTCAGAGTAGAATGACCTGTCTTCCCTGCTGACTGTTGTTTCTGTGAGCTAGATAATATGTCAGAGTAGAGTGACCTGTCTTCCCTGCTGACTGTTGTTTCTGTGAGCTAGATAATATGTCAGAGTAGAGCGACCTGTCTTCCCTGCTGACTGTTGTTTCTGTGAGCTAGATAATATGTCAGAGTAGAGCGACCTGTCTTCCCTGCTGACTGTTGTTTCTGTGAGCTAGATAATATGTCAGAGTAGAGTGACCTGTCTTCCCTGCTGACTGTTGTTTCTGTGAGCTAGATAATATGTCAGAGTAGAGCGACCTGTCTTCCCTGCTGACTGTTGTTTCTGTGAGCTAGATAATATGTCAGAGTAGAGTGACCTGTCTTCCCTGCTGACTGTTGTTTCTATGAGCTAGATAATATGTCAGAGTAGAGTGACCTGTCTTCCCTGCTGACTGTTGTTTCTGTGAGCTAGATAATATGTCAGAGTAGAGTGACCTGTCTTCCCTGCTGACTGTTGTTTCTGTGAGCTAGATAATATGTCAGAGTAGAGCGACCTGTCTTCCCTGCTGACTGTTGTTTCTGTGAGCTAGATAATATGTCAGAGTAGAGCGACCTGTCTTCCCTGCTGACTGTTGTTTCTGTGAGCTAGAAAATATGTCAGAGTAGAGCGACCTGTCTTCCCTGCTGACTGTTGTTTCTGTGAGCTAGATAATATGTCAGAGTAGAGCGACCTGTCTTCCCTGCTGACTGTTGTTTCTGTGAGCTAGATAATATGTCAGAGTAGAGTGACCTGTCTTCCCTGCTGACTGTTGTTTCTGTGAGCTAGATAATATGTCAGAGTAGAGTGACCTGTCTTCCCTGCTGACTGTTGTTTCTGTGAGCTAGATAATATGTCAAGAGTAGAGCGACCTGTCTTCCCTGCTGACTGTTGTTTCTGTGAGCTAGATAATATGTCAGAGTAGAGTGACCTGTCTTCCCTGCTGACTGTTGTTTCTGTGAGCTAGATAATATGTCAGAGTAGAGCGACCTGTCTTCCCTGCTGACTGTTGTTTCTGTGAGCTAGATAATATGTCAGAGTAGAGTGACCTGTCTTCCCTGCTGACTGTTGTTTCTGTGAGCTAGATAATATGTCAGAGTAGAGCGACCTGTCTTCCCTGCTGACTGTTGTTTCTGTGAGCTAGATAATATGTCAGAGTAGAGCGACCTGTCTTCCCTGCTGACTGTTGTTTCTGTGAGCTAGATAATATGTCAGAGTAGAGTGACCTGTCTTCCCTGCTGACTGTTGTTTCTGTGAGCTAGATAATATGTCAGAGTAGAGCGACCTGTCTTCCCTGCTGACTGTTGTTTCTGTGAGCTAGATAATATGTCAGAGTAGAGCGACCTGTCTTCCCTGCTGACTGTTGTTTCTGTGAGCTAGATAATATGTCAGAGTAGAGCGACCTGTCTTCCCTGCTGACTGTTGTTTCTGTGAGCTAGATAATATGTCAGAGTAGAGTGACCTGTCTTCCCTGCTGACTGTTGTTTCTGTGAGCTAGATAATATGTCAGAGTAGAGCGACCTGTCTTCCCTGCTGACTGTTGTTTCTGTGAGCTAGATAATATGTCAGAGTAGAGTGACCTGTCTTCCCTGCTGACTGTTGTTTCTGTGAGCTAGATAATATGTCAGAGTAGAGTGACCTGTCTTCCCTGCTGACTGTTGTTTCTGTGAGCTAGATAATATGTCAGAGTAGAGTGACCTGTCTTCCCTGCTGACTGTTGTTTCTGTGAGCTAGATAATATGTCAGAGTAGAGCGACCTGTCTTCCCTGCTGACTGTTGTTTCTGTGAGCTAGATAATATGTCAGAGTAGAGTGACCTGTCTTCCCTGCTGACTGTTGTTTCTGTGAGCTAGATAATATGTCAGAGTAGAGTGACCTGTCTTCCCTGCTGACTGTTGTTTCTGTGAGCTAGATAATATGTCAGAGTAGAGTGACCTGTCTTCCCTGCTGACTGTTGTTTCTGTGAGCTAGATAATATGTCAGAGTAGAGTGACCTGTCTTCCCTGCTGACTGTTGTTTCTGTGAGCTAGATAATATGTCAGAGTAGAGTGACCTGTCTTCCCTGTTGACTGTTGTTTCTGTGAGCTAGATAATATGTCAGAGTAGAGTGACCTGTCTTCCCTGCTGACTGTTGTTTCTGTGAGCTAGATAATATGTCAGAGTAGAGTGACCTGTCTTCCCTGCTGACTGTTGTTTCTGTGAGCTAGATAATATGTCAGAGTAGAGTGACCTGTCTTCCCTGCTGACTGTTGTTTCTGTGAGCTAGATAATATGTCAGAGTAGAGTGACCTGTCTTCCCTGCTGACTGTTGTTTCTGTGAGCTAGATAATATGTCAGAGTAGAGTGACCTGTCTTCCCTGTTGACTGTTGTTTCTGTGAGCTAGATAATATGTCAGAGTAGAGTGACCTGTCTTCCCTGCTGACTGTTGTTTCTGTGAGCTAGATAATATGTCAGAGTAGAATGACCTGTCTTCCCTGCTGACTGTTGTTTCTGTGAGCTAGATAATATGTCAGAGTAGAGTGACCTGTCTTCCCTGCTGACTGTTGTTTCTGTGAGCTAGATAATATGTCAGAGTAGAGTGACCTGTCTTCCCTGTTGACTGTTGTTTCTGTGAGCTAGATAATATGTCAGAGTAGAGTGACCTGTCTTCCCTGCTGACTGTTGTTTCTGTGAGCTAGATAATATGTCAGAGTAGAGTGACCTGTCTTCCCTGCTGACTGTTGTTTCTGTGAGCTAGATAATATGTCAGAGTAGAGTGACCTGTCTTCCCTGTTGACTGTTGTTTCTGTGAGCTAGATAATATGTCAGAGTAGAGTGACCTGTCTTCCCTGCTGACTGTTGTTTCTGTGAGCTAGATAATATGTCAGAGTAGAATGACCTGTCTTCCCTGCTGACTGTTGTTTCTGTGAGCTAGATAATATGTCAGAGTAGAGTGACCTGTCTTCCCTGCTGACTGTTGTTTCTGTGAGCTAGATAATATGTCAGAGTAGAGCGACCTGTCTTCCCTGCTGACTGTTGTTTCTGTGAGCTAGATAATATGTCAGAGTAGAGTGACCTGTCTTCCCTGCTGACTGTTGTTTCTGTGAGCTAGATAATATGTCAGAGTAGAGCGACCTGTCTTCCCTGCTGACTGTTGTTTCTGTGAGCTAGATAATATGTCAGAGTAGAGCGACCTGTCTTCCCTGCTGACTGTTGTTTCTGTGAGCTAGATAATATGTCAGAGTAGAGTGACCTGTCTTCCCTGCTGACTGTTGTTTCTGTGAGCTAGATAATATGTCAGAGTAGAGCGACCTGTCTTCCCTGCTGACTGTTGTTTCTGTGAGCTAGATAATATGTCAGAGTAGAGTGACCTGTCTTCCCTGCTGACTGTTGTTTCTGTGAGCTAGATAATATGTCAGAGTAGAGTGACCTGTCTTCCCTGCTGACTGTTGTTTCTGTGAGCTAGATAATATGTCAGAGTAGAGCGACCTGTCTTCCCTGTTGACTGTTGTTTCTGTGAGCTAGATAATATGTCAGAGTAGAGTGACCTGTCTTTCCTGCTGACTGTTGTTTCTGTGAGCTAGATAATATGTCAGAGTAGAATGACCTGTCTTCCCTGCTGACTGTTGTTTCTGTGAGCTAGATAATATGTCAGAGTAGAGTGACCTGTCTTCCCTGCTGACTGTTGTTTCTGTGAGCTAGATAATATGTCAGAGTAGAGCGACCTGTCTTCCCTGCTGACTGTTGTTTCTGTGAGCTAGATAATATGTCAGAGTAGAGCGACCTGTCTTCCCTGCTGACTGTTGTTTCTGTGAGCTAGATAATATGTCAGAGTAGAGCGACCTGTCTTCCCTGCTGACTGTTGTTTCTGTGAGCTAGATAATATGTCAGAGTAGAGTGACCTGTCTTCCCTGCTGACTGTTGTTTCTGTGAGCTAGATAATATGTCAGAGTAGAGTGACCTGTCTTCCCTGCTGACTGTTGTTTCTGTGAGCTAGATAATATGTCAGAGTAGAATGACCTGTCTTCCCTGCTGACTGTTGTTTCTGTGAGCTAGATAATATGTCAGAGTAGAGTGACCTGTCTTCCCTGCTGACTGTTGTTTCTGTGAGCTAGATAATATGTCAGAGTAGAGTGACCTGTCTTCCCTGCTGACTGTTGTTTCTGTGAGCTAGATAATATGTCAGAGTAGAGCGACCTGTCTTCCCTGCTGACTGTTGTTTCTGTGAGCTAGATAATATGTTAGAGTAGAGTGACCTGTCTTCCCTGCTGACTGTTGTTTCTGTGAGCTAGATAATATGTCGGAGTAGAGTGACCTGTCTTCCCTGTTGACTGTTGTTTCTGTGAGCTAGATAATATGTCAGAGTAGAGTGACCTGTCTTCCCTGCTGACTGTTGTTTCTGTGAGCTAGATAATATGTCAGAGTAGAGTGACCTGTCTTCCCTGTTGACTGTTGTTTCTGTGAGCTAGATAATATGTCAGAGTAGAGTGACCTGTCTTCCCTGCTGACTGTTGTTTCTGTGAGCTAGATAATATGTCAGAGTAGAGTGACCTGTCTTCCCTGTTGACTGTTGTTTCTGTGAGCTAGATAATATGTCAGAGTAGAGTGACCTGTCTTCCCTGCTGACTGTTGTTTCTGTGAGCTAGATAATATGTCAGAGTAGAGTGACCTGTCTTCCCTGCTGACTGTTGTTTCTGTGAGCTAGATAATATGTCAGAGTAGAGTGACCTGTCTTCCCTGCTGACTGTTGTTTCTGTGAGCTAGATAATATGTCAGAGTAGAGCGACCTGTCTTCCCTGTTGACTGTTGTTTCTGTGAGCTAGATAATATGTCAGAGTAGAGTGACCTGTCTTCCCTGCTGACTGTTGTTTCTGTGAGCTAGATAATATGTCGGAGTAGAGTGACCTGTCTTCCCTGCTGACTGTTGTTTCTGTGAGCTAGCACTATAAAAATATAACTTAGCATGTTGTTATTGTAGAAAGTGAACATTATCATCATTGCATCGATTGTAACTTGGTCTCGCCATGATAGAGCTAAAAAAAAATTGCTCACTTGGCATTAAACAACAATCACACACACACTTCGCATAACACTCGCGTAATAACTGTTTGTATATAATTTGTATGATGTGTATGAACAAAGTATCTGTTACAATTTCCTGATAAAAATTATGTCTTAACCTCCAGTTTTTTGTAGGAGGGCTCCTGTCTTATTTACATTATTTGTGTTTATTTGCATATAAGGGTGTCCTACACATAATGTGTTGAGTTTTTGTTTGTCTTAGTCATGTGTACCCTATGTTGCCAGTTTCTTTGGATTGTCCATTGCCCCTTCGATATTCTCTACATTTATTATCCAACGATGTAGATTAAAAAAAAAACATGTTCTGTCAAAGCATGAAAATGCAAACCATATTAAATGAATCCACAGTATTTCATTAAATATGAACCTGCATGACAGTAAATTATTTGAATATTTTATATATTTATCCATATAAAAAAAGGGATGTCATGGTCGTGATTGTATGATAGTTGGATTTACAACTACCTGTGCACTCAGAGCCTATCACCACTAACGTTGTGAGTTCGAATCCTGTACATGGCGAGGTGTGCTCGATTCAACATTACGTTATAAAGTTTATCAGTGACATGCAGCAGGTCGGTAGTTTTCTCCGGGTACTCCGGTTTCCTCCACCCATAAAACTGACCACCACGATATAACTGTAATATTGTTGAAAGTGGCGTTAAATACCATAAACCACAACCAAACCATATATAAAAGATTTAAAAAGATACCAAAGATTATTAGTTAAACACCATAAATCAAAACCAAACCATATAAATAAGATTGAAATAGTTTTTAAAAATTATTATTGTATTTTTTTTTCATCTTTTGCAGTAGTTTTCCAGAGAATATAAAAGATGATGAATATACATATCAACGAAAATCATCTCAGCGAACGTACAATTTACGTAAGAGTTCATTTGATAGCAACGGACAACAAGCCCCATTCTACCACAATGAGGGATACAGTGAAGATGACAAAGATATGACAAATTCGCCAGTGCTAGTGATCAAGTCAAAAAGTTCTATGAAACAAGTGAAAATATCATTAGCTCGTATTGAAGAACAAAACAATGAACTTTTTGAATTGTGATAATAATTATGTACTTGTTTTTGAAGAACTGTTTTTTTTTGTATTTAACTGTACTGGAAATATTTTTACGATTTTTTGTTTTGTTTTTGCCAATATTTTTTTTAAATTTCCTGAAATATTGGATATTTTTCTGTGATATATTTTATGATTTTACTGTAACAGGGTTCGACATTAACTTTTTGACCAACTTGTCCATTCGGGCAAGTGCCATATTGATTTTACTTGCCCGAAACTGTAAACTACTAGCCCGAATTCTTAAGTACCATATATGCATGTAGTGCAGAACTATGCAATCTACAATGACCGTTCATAGAGTAGAATAACCCCTCATATTAATTATTTACACCTTATGATTTCCCGAGGGTTACTTGTGCCATATTGGCACCAAATTCTGGGACTGAATCTGAGATATTGAGTAGACGTACCTATCAATTTGCAGGAATATGACAGTTTTATAAATACAGGTGATTGATGAGGATTTCTGAAATATTTTTGTTAGAAAATTTAAGTATAAATGTTCCTTATCATAGACTGACAACAACTGTATAGTTTGTTTGAATTTTTATTCCAGTAATCTGTCATGCTTTCAATATTTTGATTGTAAAGGCAATACACATCAGGGATAATTTTCTAAAATTAGAACACCACCAATAACTCTAGCTTTTCATTGGCCGGCGAAAATAAATATGATGTTGATGCAGCACCGCCTCCTAATTAGGCATTCGCGATTGGCTAATATAAATAACACGATCTTTATTTGAGAAAGGGGAATTCTGTAGTCAACAAAATAAAACAAAATGGCGTAAAATACACGATGCATACGATGCGACGTTTAGGTAAAATTCGCCGCGACTTCCAACACTGAATAATTCAATATTAATCATTTTGCTCTTCAGGAATTGAACATATCACAGAATCATTTTCACTTGCCCGATCGGACAAGTTGGGTGCCGTTTTCACTTGCCCGAAGACGCATTTCACTTGCCCCAGGCAATCGGACAACCGTTAACGTCGAACCCTGAATATGTTTTTGGCTCAGGAAAACAATAAGTTTATTGCTAACGAAATGAGAGAAAGTGTGAGCATATTGAAACTTGTACTTAAGTCAGTTATCAGTTGCTTTTAACAGTAAAAATTAATTTTTACCTGGTAATGGGTTTTTAATCAAGATACAGTGGAACTTGTGCAATCCGACACCGGTGTTTTCCGACATCCTGTGACATCCGACAAAAAATTCATGGTCCCAAAGTATTTCTTTTAACTAAAATAAAACCTGAGTATTCCGATATCCTGTACAATCTAACACATTTCCCTGGTCTCATGGTGTGTCGGATTAGACAGGTTCTGATATCCTGTACAATCTGACACATTTCCCTGGTCTCGTGGTGTGTCGGATTAGACAGGTTCCACTGTACATGGTATGTCACAAAATTTGTTTATGTAATATTTTCAAGATTTCTTTCATAAATTTGAAATATTATTTAGAAAAACAGTTTAGATGAAAAGTTAAAAATGAAACTATGATTTGATTTGATTTGATTTATTGTGTTTAATGCCACTTTCAGCAATATTTCAGCTATATCATGGCAACCCGTTTTAGTGGTGGAAGAAGCCGGAGTACCCGGAGAGAACCCCCGACCATGGGCAAGCAACTGGTAAACTTTATCACTTGCGGCTGCGAGTCGAGTGCACCCTTTTTTGTAATTTACAAAACCGGGCGAGAACCCACGCCGTACTGGTGATAGGCTTGTAAGAGTTGTTTGGTAATCCAACTACCTAACTCATTGAGCCACCTGCGCCCTTGAAACTGTATGAGTTGTATTTATAACATTAAATTATTTTGCATAAAATTTCTTTGTTTACAGTATGAATTTCACAGGGAAATTGTTTCCTTAGTTGCAAGCATAATTTCAGTATTATTTGAATAATTAGGTCATTTTTCTCTGTTATAATGTGTAATTGCCAAAAGAAAGATAACTCTATAATTACCACCCCTTTGAGTGTATCTATTTTTTAAGAGCAACTGCCCACTGGTAGTCATTGTAAACCATTTCTTTTTGGAGGAGGATTTATTTTGTCAACACAACACATTATTCTATTATTTATTATAAGTACCCATCTATGTTTGGATACCGTTATTGTCAGTGTATAATACACATTGATGCATTCCTTCCATGCGTGTTCTTTCAGTTATTGCTTAATTTCTGATTTCTAAAAATTACGTAATGAATGTCATCATTCCATCATATTATGTAAAAGGTAAAAAAATTACATGATCTTAGCAAGAAGTTGCCAAGAACATGCTTCTATTAAATTTGTAGCGGTTTAACGTTATTCTGGAAGCAATTTAAAAATATCAATCTAATAAATCTATGTACATAAGTATATTATTAACTGTATGCTGAAGTCAGAAATAAACATACCGTTAGTTCTCTCCGGGTACTCTGGTTTCTTCCACCACTAAAACTGGACAGATTTATTAAAGCAATAATTGCTTGTTTCTGAAGCCTGTCTGTATTTACTATGTTTAATGTACTGTATAATCTGATTATTTTCTTAATAAATATTGTTTAAATTAAACATACCTATATCATTATTATTAGCTCACCAAGAGTCAGGTGAGCTATTGTCACCACTGAGCATCCGTCGTCTGTCGTCCGTCCGTCCGTTAACTTTTCACATTTGAATCAACTCCTCTGAAGCCACTGGGCCAATTTGAACCAAACTTTGGTGGAATGGTTCTTGGATGGCCCCCTTCCAAAATTGTGTCCGGTGATCCCGACTTCCAACCAAGATGGCCACCAAGCTAAAAATAGAAAAAAGGGGGTATGAAATTTTAATTGTCCATTGTTGCTTTAGTATAAGTCAAAATGAGCTCAAATTTTAACTGCAGCTACATGGCAAGGAGCAGTTTAACAAATATTCCGAGTTTTTCTGTGAAATTTTCCTTTCAGCCGATTTATACCGATTATGCAAATTGGGCATATTTTGATAAAAGATCACATTTAAATCTTCTCCTCTGAAACCGCTTAACCAAATTAAACCAAACCTGGCAGGGATGGACTCTGGATGGGTCCCTTTCAAATCTGTGTCTGACAGCCACGCCCTCCATTCAAGGTGGCTGCTGTTACTAAAAATAGAAATTTCTTCAATTGTCCATTTCTGCTTTAGTACAATTCAAAATGAGCTCAAATTTTAACTGCAGCTACATGGCAAAGATTAGTTTAACATATATTCCGGGTTTTTTTGTGAAATTTTTCTTTCAGCCGATTTATGCCGATTATGTAAATTAGGCATATTTTGATAAAAGATCACATTTAAATCTTCTCCTCTGAAACCGCTGAACCAAATTAAACCAAGCCTGGCAGGGATGGACCCTGGACGGGTCCCTTTCAAATTTGTGTCTGACAGCCACGCCCTCCATTCAAGATGGCTGCTGTTACTAAAAATAGAAATTTCTTCAATTGTCCATTTCTGCTTTAGTATAAGTCAAAATGAGCTCAAATTTTAGCTGCAGCTACATGGCAATCAGTAGTTTAACATATATTCTGGGTTTTTCTGTGAGATTTTTTCAGCCAGTTTATTCCGTTTAGGAATATTATGAGATAAAAATCACATCTAAATCTTTTGCTCTGAAATTTGAGTTGAAATGATCTTTGGGTGGCCCACTTTCCAAATTACGTGCAACACCCCCATTTTCTATCAACTTTAGATGTCAAATTGAAAACCAGGTGAGCGATTACAGGCTCCTGGGAGCCTCTAGTTTTTTAAGCATTCCATGTCTTTCATAATATTAATTCCTGTAATTAGTCAAAATGATTACTTGTTTTGAGATAAAATTGCACTGACTGATTAGAAAAATAATAAATAATGGATTTTTATTTTATTTTTTGTTAATTTGTAATTTTTTTTATTAACCAGTAGGTTATTAGCTCACCTGACCCAAGGGCGTCCATCGTCCATCTGTCGTTAGCTTTTTGCATTTTAATCAACTCCTCTAAAACCACTGGGCCAATTTGAGCCAAATTTTGGTGGAATGGTCCTTGTATGGCCCCCTTCCAAAATTGTGTCCGGTGATCCCGACTTCCAACCAAAATGGCCGCCAAGCTAAAAATATAAAAAAGGTGGGATGAAATTTTAATTGTCCATTGCTGCTTTATTAAGTCTCCCAAACAAAGTTTGGGGGACTTATTGTTTTTGCTCCGTTTCTTATTATTATTATTCTTATTTTTTCTTTCCGTGCACCATGAACTTGTCCACGGCAGATCTCAGGAACTACAGGACAGAATTTCATGAAACTTGGTGGAGTTATAGATATATGTTTCTAGTTGATCCTAAAGTTTTCAGATTTGTGGTAAAGGGGGTCAAAGCCATATTTTTGGGGGTTCAAAGAGGGTGGAGGTTACTATGGGAAACTTGAAATTTCGTACATTAATGTTGATAACTTCTAACTGGATAATGATAGAGACATAAAATTTGACATAGTGATAGGTCACCATTAGAGGAGCAATTCTGTGTTTTCAAAATTTTCAAGATGTCTGCCATTTTCAAAATGGCTGCCAAAACACGGCATAAAAATGGGGGGTAAAAATTCAACGTTGTCCGATATCATCAAAATTTGATATGTGGGTAGATAGTGTCAGTGGCCGGTTTGGGAGACTTCATAATCGTCAGATTATAATCATATCTTGTTATAAATCAAAATGAGCTCAAATTTTATCTGCAGAAACCACTGAACCAAATTAAACCAAACCTGGCAGGGATGGTCCTTGGGTGGGTCCCTTTCAAAAATATGTCCGACAGCCCTGCCCTCCATTAAAGATGGCTGCTGTTACTAAAAATAGAAATTTCTTCAATTGTCCATTGCTGCTTTAGTACAAGTCAAAATGAGCTCAAATATTCACTGCAGCTACATGGCAAGGAGTAGTTTAACATTTATTCTAGGTTTTTCTGTGAAATTTTTCTTTCAGCCGATTTATACCGATTATGCAAATTAGGCATATTTTGATAAAAGATCACATTTAAATCTTTTCCTCTGAAACCTCTGAACCAAATTAAACCAAACCTGGCAGGGATGGTCCTTGGGAGGGTCCCTTTCACAATTGTGTCCGACAGTCCCGCCCTCCATTCAAGATGGCTGCTGTTACTAAAAATAGACATTTCTTCAATTGTCCATTGCTGCTTTATTATTAATAATGAGATTCTGTGAGATTTTTTCAGCCAGTTTATTCCGTTTAGGAATATTATGAGATAAAAATCACATCAAAATCTTTTGCTCAGAAATTTGAGTTGAAATGATCTTTGGGTGGCCCACTTTCAAAATTATGTGTAACACCCCCATTTTCTATCAACTTTAGATGTCAAATTGAAAACCAGGTGAGCGATTACAGGCTCCTGGGAGCCTCTAGTTTTTAATTCTCAAATCTATGGCCATTTCTCACTTTCTCAAATCGAAAACCATAACCAATAAATCGGCCATAGATCTGAAAATTTGGAAGACACCGATTTGAGATAATGACGTCAGTGGATGCCAATTTGAGGAGTGGACGTCGATTTGAGTCTGGACGCTGATCTGAGTGGTATCTTCTATAGTATTATGATAGTAAGATGTACCTATGTTTTTAGTGCCTATGTCATATAACTAATATTGTGATTTAGATTCACCTCTGTTACAATGTGCTAAAGTTTGTCATTAATTGTGGCAGGTCGGTGATACCCTCCATTAATAAATCTGATGCCCATGATATAGCGAAATATTGTTTCATGAGACGACATTAAACACCCATCCATAACCCATATATTATGGGAATTTTTTAACATTTGCATATTTATTATGTTTAGTGCATTTTCTTTTCATGTGAATATTTTTTGTAGACACCTGAATATGAAGTCCTGCCAAAATTATGTCTAAATAGGGTATTTTATTGCCACTTTCAACAATAGTTCAGTTATATCATGGCAGTAAGTATTCACAAGGGAAAGAGGAATACCAACCGGTGAAAACCATCGATCTTCTACGGTAGGAAATATTATCATCCATTCCGAAAACCTCAATACAGGGAAACCTGTGTTTTGAGACCACATTGAAATATCACAAACTGTTTATTATTGTTTTGAGAGCCCATCTGTTTTGGCAGAAAGGGATAGTAATTTAGAGAAGTTCCGAATGGCAAATGTTGAAATAAAAAATGTTGATATTTCTCATTTTTGTATTGACATCACATTATGTAATTGACCTATCAATGATTAGTATTTGTGATATGAAGAGCATATCTGGAGGTTAAATCAAGCAGGATCCTCGGGATTCTACATAGACTTCAATGCAAATTAATTATTTGATATTTATCACACCTGGTCCTTGTTGACACTAAATCTTATCAATGGAAAACATAGTGCCTGCCACCTATCAGTGTTACTGCCATGTTAAATATTCTTTATATTTTTCTAACAAAAGGTTGTAACCTTTTCATTTCAAAAACATACTAGAACCACTGTAACCATGGTAATATGGTAAGGAAACAACCATATATTTTTTAGAAGGTGGGCAATGGTTTTTTTTGTTTTTTTTTTTTATTTTCTGTTGCCCAATTTTATTGAAAAAAATATCTTAACCTGAAAAATGCAGAAAATAAATAACCTGACTGGTTTGTAATGTTATAATTTTAAAAACTTGGTAACAAACACAAACAGTCTGGTTGTTTTTCTCAAATTTTGGCTATTAAAGATATGCTCTTCATATCACAAATACTAAGGTAAATTTTTTTGTCTGAAAATTGTAGATTTGCTGTTCCATAACTGATTAAAAAAACCAAAAAAAACCCAACATGTTTCACGTTTCATGTTTCATAACCATTACCTCACTTCTCTATGATGACTTTGATAAACAGAATACATTTATTGGTCTCCATTTTTCATACCTGGATTTTTATCTTTTGTTTGGTGCTTAGATTTAGATATTTCATAAAATGTCTTATGTCAAAAAATCATTACCATGTGTTCATTACTAGTAGATGAGTAAATTTATAAATAAAACATATATTCATTATTCTAATGACTTTTATATTTACTTTTGTTTTGGCAGAAAAACAACCAATCAGAATGCTCTATCATGTATATGCGATGTTCTGATTGGACGATTTTATTATGACTGAAAGGCCTAGTCCAAGACTGTGCTGTTAAATTATGAAGGTAATCCACAACATTTTGAGTGAGTGATTGTTGTTTAACGCCGAATGTCAGCCATATCATGGCGAGAGCAAGTTACATTTGATGAAAACAAAATTGAAATGATGTTTTCTTTGTGCTAGGCCAACACATAGTGCTAGTTCACTGATACAACACAATCGTAACTACTCTGCCATTCTCGCTACTCTGCAAATAACCTCGTACGTACATAGTAGAAATTCTTCTTAAATTGTTTGCCGGAAGTTAAGTTAAGTTAAGCTGCACAAAAATATAGTCCACGAAAATCCAATATGGAAGACATACTAAGTGAAATCTAATGATGCAAAACTAATTAAAATTTTAATTGAAATATAGAAAATTGTTTAAAATATAACTTGATCAAACTTTCATGTAACTGACATGTGAAAAGTAGTGCGATTTATATGCCTAATGCATACGAGGTTATTTGCAGGGTAGCGAGAATGGCCGAGTAGTTACGATTGTGATACAACAGTGCATGAAAAAGAATGGAAGATCCTGCTCTACATGTGGCCTCCTTAGTGCTACTGTTGTTGCAAAGGTTGTGATAAGTTATGAATAAGGAAAGGACCATGTTGTGATTACGACAAACAGAACATATCCGTGGTCATCCATGACACAGACACTCCGTAACTCATGTGCGAAGCTGGCAGATCTTTCTTCGAGCAGAGCTGAAATTTTCCAAATTATTCAGGATCTATCCATATTTATTCCAATCCAGTGATACAAATATCTTATATTACATGTTCAGAACATTTTTATACCCCCTGCAAACAAAGTTTGGGGGGGTATAGAGGAATCACCCTGTCCGTCAGTTCGTCCGTCTGTCCGTCCGTCCATGTACCTTGTAAGTGCAATTCCTCCTAAACCATTTATTGGATTTTTATGATACTTTACACATTTGTAGTACACTACCTGCAGATGTGCATGAAAGAATATGATTGCTGTCCAAAATTTAAAAGGCGAGATAATTCAACTTATACTTTCATGAAAAGTGGGGGGGGGGGGGGCATGTACCTTGTAAGCGCAACTCCTCCTAAACGACTTATTGGATTTTTATGAAACTTTACACATTTGTAGTACACTACCTGCAGATGTGCATGAAGGAATATGGTTGCTCTCCAAAATTTAAAAGGCGAGATAATTCAACTTATACTTTCATGAAAAGGGGGGGATGTACCTTGTAAGCGCAACTCCTACTAAGCTGCTTATTGAATTTCTATGAAACTTTACACAGTTGTAGCACACAACCTGCAGATGTGCATGAAGGAATACTGTTGCTGTCTAAAATTTAGAAGGGGAGATAATTCAACTTATACTTTCACGAAAAGGGGGATTGTGTACCTTGTAAGCACAACTCCTAAACAGCTTATTGGATTTTTGTGAAACTTTACACAGTTGTAGTACACTACCTGCAGATGTGCATGAAAAAATATGGTCGCTGTCCAAAATTTGGAAGGGGAGATAATTCAACTTGTACTTTCACGAAAAGAAGGAGGGCATGTACCTTGTAAGCGCAACTCCTCCTAAACAGCATATTGGATTTTTATGAAACTTTGCACATTTGTAATACACTACCTGCAGATGTGCATGAAGGAATATGGTTGCTGTCCAAAATTTGGAAGGGGGGATAATTTAACTTATACTCTGAAATACGTTCTGTATGGAGAGATGGGCTTGTAAGCGCAACTCCTCCTAAACGGCTCATTGGATTTAAATGAAACTTTACACTGCCTGCAGATGTGCATGAAGGAATATGGTTCCTGTCAAAAATTTGGAAGGTGATGTAAGCATAACTATTCCCGAATGAAAATAAGATTTTAATTGACCTTTTCACATCTGGATATTTGCAATATAAAAACTACTCAAGAATAAATGATTAATTTTGATTCAATAACATTCGATGTGACCTATATCCTCTTGTACAAAAGTTAGGAAATGTTGTAATCCTCATGTATACTGATGAAACTGTATTGGTTTTAAACAATCCCACTTTGTTGAAGACCTTGTGGCGACCCCTAGTTTGAGACAGTCATATCCTTCAATATAGCCAGAGTGGTCTATATTCACCTTTTATCGCTTACTCATCAGACTTCCGGTTTACCGATCTATTGTCTCCAATGTAAGGGAACGACCATTTAATTTGAAGGGGGGGGGGGGGGGGGGGGTTATGGTTTTTTTTTAATCAAATATTTTGTTTCCAAGTTGCAGCTAGCCTGAAAATTTATTCCAGAATTACTTAGGTGGAGAGGACAAAAA